>JAULBX010015533.1:63645-316344 GCA_032358255.1 Heterotrichella gracilis | reverse complement strand
CCTGTCAAGCCGCGGCCTCGCTGGGGGGCCAATAGAAACCAAATTAGCCACGTAAGCAGGCCCTGACGGGTGCAGGTGGTTTCAGCTCAATATGGAATTTATAAACACCAAACAAACCTTACTTAGTTACGTGGCTCCCACTGTATTTCACCCCTGTGCATCCTGATTTGATATTTCCAACCCCCCTTGTACACAGGCTTAGAGAGCCCGGATGCCCGCAAGGTGGTGGAGAAAATCCCGCAGTACAAGGAGTCCCTGGAGAAGCTTCTGACCAACACCAGGGAGCACCTCACCTGCGCGCGCCCCTCCGCCATGCACACCCTGGCTATCGGGCCAACCACCGCATGCCTGTCGTGGCTAGTGTGGGACCAGGTGGCACGAGAGTGCTGCCCCGAGGGGCTGAGGTACTGGATCCAGGGTTAGGGTTCAGGCTCAGGGTGTAGGGTTTGGTGCTAGGGTTGATTGTTTAGGGGATTCAAGCGTGCGGTGTGGAATGAAACTGCCCAGCGGTCGGCCAGTACCCGGCAGGTGCAGTGGGGTGGCGGAAAGGTGGTGGGTCGCCATGCTGTCTTGGCTGGACAAGGATGAGTACCACTACCTGTCCAGCCAGCGCAAAGCCTCGCAAGGTGGTCTGCATGTGACCAGCTCACCTCGCCCAACACAGGGCGGTGTGCTGTAAAGTTTCACTTACATTGTAGGTACCACTGGACCTCAAAGGCGCGCAGTGTCAGTAGATGGTGCAAGCTATGCTGGTGGCAGGGCTGTTGGCGGGGGCCTGTGCAAGCTTGACTCCCAATCTGGAGGCACTGTTGGAAAACATATTAATGAATTTTTATGTTATTTTAGAAAATGTCAATATGTTTTTAAAAGTATTTTCTATCTTGATTGTGTTGCTTGACCACCTATCCTCCAACTTGCAGGATGGTCAAGGTGCCCATGCATGAGGTGTGCAACCTGCGGGAGCTTGGCTACGCACTGAGTCTACACCCACGGGCGCGGTTTGTGGTGTATATCGACAACCTGGAGATGACGAGGGGGACACGGGAGTACATTGCGCTCATGGATATGCTTTCAGGTGGGTTTACGGTTCAGGGTTTCAGGTGGGTAGATGGGGGCAGTGCACGGGGCCAGGTATGTGCAGACTACATACGAGGATTACCTGGTGTTTTATTGTATTTATTTGGTGTGCACGTTGGACTTGCAATTACCCTTTCCAGTACTGTTGGTTTCCATGGCATCTCCAACCAGCACACCCACGCATTCATCACATGTAACCCGACCACATGCAACTGACTGCATCACCCTTGCAGGTGCCTTAGCCAGTGCCCACTTCAACCTTGCTGATGGCCACTTTACCCTTGCGCAGGGTTTGGGAGTGCTGGCTGGCCAGAGAACGCACTCCTCTACGTGACCACGCCTCCAAGGGTGAGGACCGAAACCAAAGAACAGATATATCTACACAGCATCGGCGAGTATTATGCGGGTCCTGTGCCTGCATATTATGCCCAGGATGACATCCCGTACCCTGATCAAGCCACCGCCGCTCTCGCGGGCTGGTTCCCTCTGCATGTGGAGTTCCCGCCCTTGGATCCTATTCGTGAGGGCGGATTTGCGCAAGATGGTCTGATGTCACCTGAGGTGGTTGGACGGGGCATGCATCTGGAGCAAAGTCGTATACCTGGTTCCCAGTTGTCGGAGGATTTGCTGGACCGAAACAGCATGCGCAAGGCGATGTTGTTTGCACAGGCATTTTCTCGCCAGTTGGAAAGGGAGAAAAAGGGAAGGCGCTGATGCATCATATCAGAGCACGATATGCGCGATAGCGCATGTATCTATGATACTTATGGGCGTTGCCCTGTGATCAAGTGTGCATTGCATGCCCCCCCACCCGATGGCTTGTGAGGGGAGCTAGTACGGTATGAGTGCAGTTGCAAATCCTTTTCAGCAACCATATTGCAGTTAAATTAGCAAGCAGATGCGTGATGTGAATAGGGAAAACGTGTTTGTCATGAACAACCATACACCAGTGCACCCACTGAGTGTAGGCGTAGGGTTGGGGATATTGGGTGAAAGTCTTTGTTAGATTATTACTTCAACTTATTCTGGCAGTCATGTAGTCCTAGTAGGTAGGATTTTCCTTTTATTAACCGTCGTCAGGACCTGGTGCCGTGGTTACCACTTTGCTACCGTAGCAAAATGTATTCAGACTTGCTGCAACTGAGGTGCCGCTCACACATGCCGTTGCCTGACACGTACACCAGCAGCATAAATGTGCATCGCTTGTGCCAGTATGCCTTTGCAATCTGCAGACCGACCGCTCTTGCGAGGACCACTGTGGTGTTGCAGCACTGCCATGCCATACTGCTGGCAGCACACAGCAACGACCCTAGGACAGGGTTTAAATTTGGCACTACCTGAGGTAGTATCGGCCTTCAAAGGCTATTATAGGGCTTGGCCCAGTACGAACGGTTCGTATAGTGTTCCTAATTGAGCCTGTGGCTTACTGTAAACCTCTTGAGATCAGCTGAGTCAGACAGGTGTACGCCAGTGCACTGTTCAAACCGCATGTGCGCACACTGGCGATGACCTTTACGCACTGGCACACGCTGCTCATCGAAATCCCGGTCCATTTATCTTTCCTTCGACTCCCATAACAGCCGGTGTTTCGTGTGTATCGCCCACTCCCGGGAGGCCTTAACAGCTGGATCCACCAGGGTGAACGTTGACTATTTGACAACTATATGCATGCATGAGCAGTGGCAGAACAATGACAATGGGTACCCACCTACAAGCCACGTTCAAGGATTTGTGCGTTGAGGACAAGCAAAAGATTGCTAAGCTGCTGCGTCAGGTACGCCACATATTTGCCTGCCAACGACAACAGCAGGACCACATGCGGAAGGGATGCCGTGGAGGTGTTTGTCCGATGGGTGCCACCTCGATTGCAGGCTGTGTCCCCAGTCAGTGTTTCATACGTGCTGGTTTGTGTTTCCAAGCAATTTGTCTTTATTTCTATGAAGTTATAGCCAGTACGTAATGCACATGACACTTGCAGGTGGTGGTGCTAGACCAGGAAGTGCAACAGCTTCGCAAAGACAAACAAGAGGTACTTCCACTGTCCCTTGGAATGCAATAACCCCGCAAGCTTAGAGAAACAAGGTCTTTGTATCTCACCTGTATCTCATGCACCCTGTGTGCGTCCAGGCGAAGACATCACAGGACAAAGTTATTTCCAACCTGAAGCAGCTGAACAATGACCTAGTCAAGGAAAACGCAGGGTAAGACCAAGGTCACGAGTGTTTTCATCTATTTAGCAGTACTAACGACCATGTCTCATTATCCTCCTTTTTGCAGCTTGAAGTCCAAGCTCTCACAGTCGTTTACGCTGTTGCAAACATACCAGCACAAGGTGGGCTCCTGTTTGCTTCTGGGTCCTTGCATACCGTCATGCAGCGGATCTATTTGAGAACTCCTTGCCAACTGTCTCAGGTCCAAGTCATGGATGCCATGTTTCAAACGCAAACCAAAGAAGCACAGGCACTGCAACAGGCACCACCAGGTCGCAGCGTGCCTCCTGATACAGCTGTAGCCTCACAAGCGCAGGCGGAAAGCTCTTTGCCAGCCAGCGCAAACGATGTTGTGTCTGAACAAGAACCTGCAGCAACGCAGCAACCGTGCTTGACACTTGCAGCCACCTCTCACCAAAACCCTCTTGGGGCGTCCTCCAGTCAGGGTACCACCTCGAGCTCTCAAGCAGCACCTGCAACTGACAAAGCAGCGGGACCTGCATGCACACTGACCATGGATACAGGCACCCTAACCAGCTGCAAACCCACTGCCAATGACCCGCCTGTGGAGGTAGCCTGCACTCCAGCGCCAGCTGTTGACCCAAGTGGCCACACAGCTCAGAGCAGCAGCAGTGGGGGTGAGGTGCAGACTGCCGTATTGGCGGATGGCAAGCTTGCAGAGTTTGCAGCGGCGCTTGTTGCAATGCAAGGAGAGCATGAGGTGCCCAAAGAGCTGCAGGTACAGACTGGAAACGGCAGGGCTGGGCAGTGCACGTACTTTGTTTGCGTGTGCTGCACCACCCCTTGATGCAGTGCTGGTGGCCGTTGCACAGAGACACAGAATTTGATACATGCAGAGCAATGATATCTACTTCATGCACGCATTGCAAGTGATATTCAGCACAGCATAATGCAAGATACACATGAAGTATCCCCAATTCTCGCCCTCACACATCCCTGCACATATCATACAATGTATCTGTTGCATAATTTATACGGCATAATGTACCACTGATCAGATTTTTGCGGATGGTGCAGGACGTTGATAAGGCCAGGATCCTGCGCTTTGACCCCTCCATTGGCCGATCCGGTGCATTTTACTTTGTGGATGTCGATGACTTTGCACAGGAGGCTGCTGCAGCCAGCCGGATGGCGGCACAGCTGCTGGGCACAGGGTGAGGCATTGGCTGTGCGCATCCACCTGCTTGGATGAGCACCCAGTTGCATGGTGTTATACATGCAGCGCATTTTAGTGGCATGCGTTAAGGGCATCGCACACCTTCACCCCTCACACACGTTTTAATAAAATGCACCAGGTTTTATTGCAGACGAAAACGATTTCATAATGCTGAACCTCCCCTTGTGCCTGGTACGTGTCACAGCCTTGCAAATGGCACCTCCTGCAGACCTCAATGCAGTTTCAGTACTTAACCCCCCGCCGACAATGGTTGTACACATGCATACAGGGCCACCACCAGCCTGGAATCAGAGGGGAGCTTCCAGGGCCCCCCGAGCATTCAATATGCCCCGGAGCCATACTGGGAACAGGAGGTGGAGGTGGAAGCAGCAGCCGTCCGCCACTTGGCAGTCCCCCAGCCTCACGTGTGTGTGCACAACCATGGTGGGGCCAGCACCACCAGCAGCACACCACACCAGCAGCCGCCCCCACCATATGCTGTGCACCACCAGGGTGGAGGCGGCACCAATACCTCCAATACCACCAGCATGGGTGGCCGGGAGAGCGCCATGCCATGGGCTGCTCCATCAGTGAGGGGGCATCTGCAGGTGCAGGGGGGAGAAAGGTACATGCAGGGGCAGACACCTAGTGCAACCGCCATGTCAGCTTGGGAACCTGAGGCTGAGGGGCAGTCAGCATGGGCGGCGTGGCAGCAATCCTACAACGGCACCAGGCAACACCATACCCAAGGGTTTGCGGGTGACGGACAGCACCCTAGACAAGGGTTTGGAGGTGCAATGACCACACCGCCAAATTGGGGTGAGGGCAACGATTGGGCATCAGGGCACAATGCGCACACATATATGGGAGGACAAGGGGATTATATGCGCCCCTCCTTCCACATACAAAGACACCTCCCACCACAGCAGTGGGCCGAGCCTGGCCCATTGGTGCCTCCACAACCAGGCGCCGCACCACACCAACACCGCCCGCATCCCACCGCACCACCCCCACCCCCACCCCCCACCTACAGCGAGGGCTCCCTGATGGATCTGGTGCAGGAGGTGGAGGGGATGATGGTGCGGGGTGGGGATATGGACCAAGGGGGGGCGCCATTGCCACCCTCTCGCCCCTCCTCGCGGATCATGTGCGTGGATGAGCCCGGCGCACACACCCTGCTTCACAAACAGAGAGGGAGGCACGAGGGAGGGTGGGTGGCGGCGCAGCCTGGAGGTGTGGGGGTGGGTGGTGGTGGGAGGGGGGTGGCAGTGCATGTTCAGGCTGGGTTGGCCATGGGGGGAGCAACAAGCAGCTGTGGCAGCTTGCAGGAGTTCATGACCATGCAGGGGGGGCCGCAGCACGAGGATGACATTGATGATGTCATTTCCATCATGTCAGGGCATGCGTGATGCAGCCCTACATTTGAGCAGGCCTTCCCAGATGGGGGCAGGGCCGCCAGTGGCCACCATGGTAGCTCCCAATGGGATCAGTATGTGCAGGTTGACATGGCCAATCCACTGATTGCCAAACCATCGATGGCATGCTGATAACCGCACGTCATTGACACATCTGACGAGTGCACGCATGCGGGCACGGTAATTTTTTTTTGTTTTGAAGTTTCAAGGCTTTTTAAGGCATTTCCCAGTTGGGTTCGAGCCTTGGGTGCAAATCCATCCGCAGCCATCAGGGTATGAACACTGATTTGAACACATATTCCAGGCAGCCTGCTGCTGAGTAACATATAATTTCCAACGTCACAATTGTTCCCTGCTATGATTATTTCACCCTGACTTCCATTTATTACTTGGAAGCTATAGGTGGTAAATGAGCTGCATTTGTTAGATTCTGCCTGGATAATCATGGCATGTATGGTTTACCCAGTCTGGAAGCACTACTATTATATAGTATACTGCACAAGCAGCAAAGCCTATTTATTCCTGGCTCTGCCACCTGTAAAGGACTTTGTCGAGTGTGCACACAACTAATTATAATGCAATGCGGCAATGTTGTGGAAAAGCTCCTGGTGCAAAAATATAATCCATCACCATGATCCCCCTGGGCCACACGTGAGGCGACAGCTGTTGGTATGCACATGTGCATCCAATTTTGTACCCCCCAGTCTGCGACAGAATGCTCACTCATGATGTCATCACTGGGTCATTGACTAGGCCCATAACCAAGTGATGCAATATCACAGTAACTGTCGGCCTAGGCCACTACTAAATCACCCTCATGCTCCTTCCACTGGCTGCCACATCCCTTTCCCTGTGTAGCGCCACTCCCCCCGCTGCCCCGACCACCACCGCAGCCTGCTATCCTCCTTGTCAACCCACTTGATCACCTCGCCGCTGCGCCCCACAACACCTACGGCACAGCTCATCGGAACCATTTTCAGGCACTAATTTCCCAAATTGTCAGTGCTGCCAACGGCAATGACTGGGTGGCCAGGACAACCAGGCCAGGCCCTAGTTGGTTCAGGCTTGTTATAATACCGCAAACATGCAGGCAGGAACTGTTCAGATGAGAGTTTTACGTGACCAAAGAGGAAATTCACCTGAATGCAATTTGTAACTTATGAAACCTTGACAAGGATTCATGAACCACAGAATAAATAATGAAGAATTGTCCCAGAAAATCCTACATCCTACCAAAACTGTTGGGCAATTAAGGTGTGCCTATTCTCATGGAACACTCACATGGAATGCAGATCTTGATCTGCGTTGACGAGGTCTTGATCACCGTGACCGGCTGCCATGTGTCTGCCCCCTGGTTCATGCAGTACAGCGGCTTGTGCACGCTCAGCACAAAGCGGGCAGTGGCGCTGGCGGGTGGCTCATGTGCTGCTGCAGCCGCTGCCACCTGGCAAACCCATCGGGCAGTGGAGTAAGTTGGCATTTCGACAGAGACTCCATGATATGGCTATGGCTGACAGTACCATCAATTTGAGTGCTGCGTAATGCATATTCTGATGCCTGTTGTAACGAGAGTCTGAGAGTGGTGCATTACTCACTTTTCCATTCTAGATGTGCACAGAATATACCTGTGAGTTTGCTTTTCCTGGTGGCTGTGCTGTTGATCGCCCGGCTCCCCTGCCTGCCATCCCTCCCCTCCTGCCACGGCCCCTTGCCCCCCCTCGACCCCTGCCACCCCCAACACCGCCAGACGGCCCCGCTGACTCCTGAAGCATGCTGACAATTGCAGCCGCATGCCTGCTGAGACCCTTGCTTGCTTGGCTGGCGGGTTTACCCACACCACATGTAGCTGGAGCCGCATCTGGTACATGTACATTCCATGCTGCCACAGCCTGGGTTGCGCTCGCTCCACCAGCTGCAGCAGAATCTTTGGACCCTCCACCTTTGATTGGCGCCACCTCCACGGGCGCATCAGTATCCTTGGGAGCAGTCAGCAGCCACGCATCCTGCATTCCGTTCAACCAGTTAGTAGCTTATATTGATTCCAGTTTCTCTTTATACTTTGGCTGGAGTGGCAAACAGTCATTGCAGATGTGTACAAAGCCGCGCTGGCAGGCGCGTGTATACCTTGAAGCCCCACCGCACCACCTCTACACACCTGCAGCTGCTCCTACCCTATGGCCCACAGATGGCAGCAGGCGGCAGGAGAGCCTCACCACCATAACCACCCAGTGGGTGGAGCACCCATTAGACTCGGGTGGCTCCAGATGCTGCAACGCAGGCAACAATCTAATCCCCCGCCCTACTCCATCCCCCACCCCCCGCCCACCTACGCTCACCTGCAGCTGCTCCTGACCCATGGCCCCCAGGTGGTCCCAGCTGTTGCAGCGCAGGCGCGGGTGCAGGTCCAGGCGCAGCTCCAGGCGGCGCTGGCGGCAGGCACCGGAGGAGCACGCGTCGGGGCGCAGGCGCAGGAAGGCCATGGCGTGCGGGTGGGTGCAGTCGGGGGGGCACATGTCTGGCTGGTGCTGGTCGCCAAGGTACTCAAACACACTGTGGGGGGGGGAAATAGGATGTGTCAAATGCACCAATGTTTGTTTAAATATGCACAATCGTTTTTATTATCTACAGAAATCATTGCCTTTAATCACAGCTGACACAATCAGCCAATGTGCAGGCCGTGCCGCGAATACATGGGTCACCAAACTGTATCAGCAATGCAGGGTAATACTACTCATTCGGCCTATGCAGTCAGTATGTGACATGCGGTCGGCGCACAAGTGCAGGCACCACCTTGTCATGTATTGGATGGCGGTATACAAAACAGTGGTACTGACTCTTTCTTGTTTGTTAAATATTCAAGTATGCCAACAATACTTATGTCAAACATGATGTATTTGTCGACGGATATAAAACAGTCCATCATCAGTGCACAAGCAAAGCCTGTGTGAGCACAAATCCCTGTGAACCTGTGAACCCGCCTGTCCACCCGCAACTCACATGCCCTGCCTCAACCCCGCACGCAGGGTGTCCTCCACGCCGTTGGCATCCCCCTGCGTGAAGTCCTCCAGCAGCAGGAAGGCAACGCGCCGCCCCACCAGCGCCCTCCCCTCGCAAGGCGCATCGCTCACCTGGCACGTGCGCGCCACGCGCGCTATTTCACCTGCATCGGGGGTAATCATAGTAATAACCCTACATTTTGCAACGGTAGATGTAGGTTTGGAAAGTTGGCTACAGGCACTCCTAATTACTGCGAGGTATCCTAATCATCGTCTTTCTTTTAATTGACAAGGGCCTTCTGTGTTGACATCATAAGCAAAAGTCCAACATCCCATACCTGGCAGCCAGTCCGGTGTGTCAGCTGCAACCTCATCCTCTGCCTCTGACTCCCCTCGTGAACCGCCATCGAGCACAACCGCCTCATCTTCTGCCAGCTCATCGTTGGTGGCCTCAGCCTGCGTGGCTCCACCAGGCATGCCATCGCTGTGCGCCTCATTGACAGGCTCTGATGTGGCCAAATTGAATGGCAGAGGCACAGCCTGGCCCTCTACATGCACAGAAAAATTGGTGCTCTCAAAGATACTAGCTGCATTCCTTGAAGTGTCACTAGGTGAATGTGGGCGGGTGGCACGGCTCGGCGCGGAAATTTTGGCAACACAACTGCAAGCGATTGACTGCAGGCGCTGTGCCAGGCACATGCGAGCAGGCAATGCAAAAAACTTATTTGTGTGTACCTGGTGGTGGCGTACCTTGTAAGCCTGCACACGTGTCATATGTGGCTTGTGAATCCTGGTCAGCACCTACAGGCCCCGCAGCATACTGCGCCATGAGGTGGATGGCAGCACAGTCAGAGTCCTGGGTGTCATCCAACATCTGCGCATCTCCAGTGTGCACTGATCGCAAAGCGGTGACTGTGCTGGGTTGGGCCAGTGCCGGTGTGGTGATCTTGGCTGCAAAGAACCCTCCTTTGGTGGCTGGCATGGGCTTGGCGACTGTCTGTGTGGCTGTTTTCACCGGTGGTACCTGAGGAGGACCTCCCTTCTTGTGATGCCATTGCGGCGCAGGCGCAGCTTTCTGAACCTCCGAGCATCCTGCGCTACCATCATGGTCTGCCTCCAGCGTAGTGTTATCCTTGCTCTCTGCTACAGCAGGATCTTGTGCACTGGCTGTGTTGCCCCCCGCGCTGGGGTTTGGCGCAAGGTGGCCCCCAACATTGCGCCCCGCATGTGGTGCATGCTCCTGGCTGAAGGGTGTGTCCACTTGCTGAGATGCTGGAATAACGGGCGCGACAGTCTCCTTGTCAGAACTGCCAGTGGGTGCCTTTGTAGAGATACATGGGCAGAATGACAGCTTCTGCTCAAACACACCAGCCAGCTGTGCACAGTTTAACTGGTCAACCCATCCCAGGCTCAGCAGGTCACCAGGCAACATGTCCACTCCCTTGAAGCAAAATGGGCCTTGCTGGTGCATGGTGGGCATGTCAGCAGGATCCTGCAGAATCGACTAAATTCAGTAAAAGCTCTGTAAATGCCCAGGAGCAGGTCAAACCTCGCCCAGGTCCAGGAGCGCCTAGAGCCTTGTGCGCACCTGTATGCAGGAAGCCTGCCAGAGCTCCTTATCTGTGAGGGCGTTGAGCATATTCTGGCAAGCATTCGAAAAGGTTTCAGCTCCTTAGTGCCATTGCGGCGCGGCGCATGCAAGCCAGGGCAAGTGGAGTGCATGGCGACTGTAGCGCTGCGGGCAAGGTGAGATGCAGGTTGCAAAAATGCCCATACTACTCACCTGCTTTGACTTGCTCTTGCCAGGTAGCTTTAACAAAGAAAGCATCTGCAAGAAATACACAGGATCCTGGGATTGTGCTTGCAGAAATGCATTAAATTTACTTCACTAGTGCAGCTGCTTCCTCTTCTGCTTTCTAAATATGGCAATGTTGTATGATAGCAGTTGCACAATGCATACAAACAATATTAACAAAACAAATGTAAAGCGGTATGCGTTAGTGACAAGGTTTGCACAGCCAATGTCGGGCATTTCACGCTAAGTACGCGCCCACCATTGGTGATGACAATGATTATCAACCAATCTACTCATTCTCAATAAAAGTTCATTCATACCTGTCTCAGGTCACCAAGCTTGTAGTACGCCTTCTCCATCTCCGATGGTGGCTGGACCACGCCCTGGCCTTTTGTGAGGGCATCATACAGGGTCAGGTAGGTCTCCAAGGAAATGCCTGCTAGAGGGATGTTGCATGGAAACGTCTCCTGCATGGGATGAGAGTCAATGGGCACCCCTGTGCTGCCCGGAGGTACAGGCTGGACGGGTGGATTCCCAGCAGCCACTGCGCCAGGACACGCTTGACTGAAAGCTGCACCTTCAGCCTGCTCCAGTGCGCTGCAAGGCTGCAGGGAGGCCATTGGCCGCTGCACCTGGCCTGGGGGAACAGCTGCTGCACTGATACGAGCATTGTTTGAAACTGGGTTTCCATTGCAGCTCATTGCGCCACCCTGTGGTCCACCATACATTGGTTGAGCATTGGAGCAGTGATTGAACGTGGATGCATTTTGGATTTGGCTCTGCTGGACGTCCATGGTATTGTGCCATCCATTCTGATACTGCTGACTCTGCACCTCAAATTGCCCATTCTGATATCCGACAAACACTTCTGATAGTGGTACCTGCTGGCTTGAATTGTGGAGTGGCAGGTCCACCTGCGTTACAGTGAATGGCTGCTTTTGCTGTACCGGCACCTTCCTGCGCTTCAATTGAGGGCCAGTGGGATACACTGTGTGCTGCATGATCGGCGGCCGAGCATTTGAGGTCTTGTTCTTCGGCTTGGCTATGCCCTGGAGGTTCTGGTGTTGAGCTGGATACTGCACTGCACGTGCTCCCTGCTGAGTGAATCTTGATTGTCCACCAGCCATATGCTGAGCTCTTTCTGGAAGCTGTGGGTTGTGATATGGCTGACCCTGATTTGAAGCCTGCCAAGCGCCTGGTTGGCTTGCAGCTGGCTGCCAGACTGAGGTACGATCTGCATGTGCCTGTTGATTGTGTTGAGGCTGATATTGTGTTGTACCATACTGCTGGGTGCGTTGCTGCCATGGCTGCTGCATGCTTTGAGAAGCATGAGGAGCTCCATGTGAGTCACTGTGGGAGAACTGTGGAGGTTGTGTACCTGACCCACCATTGTACAGGCTTTGAGAAAAGGTGTTGGCTGTGCTGGGTGGTGCTTGAGAGCTCGTCTGCTGATAGTCCCACGGGAATGCCATGGTGGGTAGCAAGTGGCACTGGTCTTCAGGAAGAGCAGGCCCTGTGCTGCACTGTTATCCAGAAGACACCCCAGAACCCCTTTAGTGCCATTGAAGTACAACCACACTGTTGTTGAAGACTGATCCTGCACCCTGAGGAAACAATTGTCGTACTGATTTGGAAGTATGCTGGAAATAGTCAAGCAAGGTTGCTGGGAGCAAGGTGTGCAAAGGGGCGCGATTTCGAAAGTTTCAAGTTTTGCCCTCGTCATGCAAAACCTTTACTGTATATTGCAATGCACGAACCTCTACTTGAAGCCCCATCTTCAAGTTAAACGCCTTGAAATTCAGTGTGGTGTACACTGTTGTTGCTTATGTTGGCTGGTCGGACCTGGCTGGTTGGACTCCAGGACCCACGACCCCACGACAGAGCCACACGAACTTCAACCACAGGCTGCTTGGAGGGCTTCCACAACCCTCAGTCTGAACTTCAAAACCTTCGAAAAGGTTGTTATAGTGGCAATTGGGCAATGGAATGGGTCAGGGTTTACAGACATCAATTCAGTATCCTTCTCTTTATCCCAACTGATGTCAAGAGTATCAGCCTGCTGCAGCAGCTGTTAGGTAATCCTCTGAGTTTCATGCATATTACAACATAGTGTACACTAAAATTAAGCTTTGAGGTATATGCATCCTGAAACAGCAAGAATAGAAGATAACATGTCAATGACCAAATGGGCTCCAGCGTTATGTACAGTCGCTAATCCATTTTAAGAACAGCTGTGGTCAGCCTGCATCGAATGCATTGTTCCTGGTTCAGAACCCTCCCCAGCAATGATCAGATTGATCAGACCCCAACTGTACAGAACCCACATGCTGCGGTGCTCCCAAGCCCCAAATCAGCATCCTCCTCCCCATGCTTACAACCTACGAATCCTTCTCTGGCACCCCTCCCACAGCGCCCCCCTCCACAACCACCATCCCCTGCCGCTCCACCCACTTGAGCCACGCCCCCCATGTGCGCTCCCCTTGCAGCGTCGCCCTGTTGCCCACAACCACCAGACCGCGCTTGGCCCTGGTGAGGGCAACGTTCAGGCGCCGCGCATCGCTCAGAAACCCTACAGACCCCGTCTCGTTGGATCGCACAGCGCTGCAGGCAGCAGAGGAAGAGGGGGTTGTTCAAGGAGTTGTGTGGCAAAACCAAATGGAGTACCAATGAAAATCACCCTCCCTACACTTTGATACTGGAGTGTGGCACAATCACATGCACATCGAGAACATAAATTGACAATTATTGTCCACCAAACATCAAAGAGGGTGCCGAGTCAAACGAATATGCGCACCAGCAATTTGCATCAGCAATTTTGAAAGAGCTCGTTGACCTATCCCTGAAAATCCCAATAGTAATTCAATCCTACCCCACCCCCACCTGAACAGGATGACCTCCTTTTCTCTCCCCTGGAACCCATCCACAGTCTTCACCTCCAGCTCCTCAACCACCTTACCCCCCTTGGCCCTGGTCCGCAGCTCCTCGCGGATGGCCCGCACCTGAAAAGAGGGCAATCACGCTTAGCCCCATGTTGCCCCTTTTATGTGCAAATGGATACCACTTCAGCAATTTAGAGTAATATTTTCATACACTACATCCCTCCTCTCCAAGCTGTATGGCTGAATGCGTTAGCTCTAATAGACATTCCAGTTGGACCAACTGCTGCTGAATTTTGGCTACAGTGTGTTCTTTTCTGGGTTCAATTTGAACAAGCGAGGTTGTATATAGTCCGCGCTACCCTCACCTGGGCGCTGTAGGGGGTGATGATACCCAAATCGCTGGGGGAGAGGTCGGGATTGGCTGCCAGTATGTCCAGGGCTGCAGCTACCACCACCTGGGCCTCCCTGGGACAGAGATAATGAGCATATTGGGATGCAGAAAATACACACAGAAGCGTTTCACCATCGACGTCAGAGATCTGGCATGTATTATGTGATGGTAAAGCCAGGTAGACGCTGTGGGCAGGAACGGATCCTCGCCACTGGATTGATGTGTTTGCTAGCTAGTGGAGTGCAGCAGGTGAAACCCTGATCAAGACAAGCGCAGGCAGGTGACAGCAAGCCCAGATAAGGAAACGATGGAATATACGGTATACTCCAGATTATATACCACATATATACCATACTTTGTGTTGAAGAACGAGGCTGTGGAGCCCTCAAAGCCTGACTGTGACCTCTCCTCCTTGCCCTGGCAGTTGGTGAAGGCCACGGGCTTAGAGCGGTTGGGCCAGGGGAACCCTAGCAGCATGGCACAGGAGGCAGCGTCAGCACCCTAACAATTTAGGGTTAAGGATGTGGGCCAGGGGAACCCTAGCAGCCATGGCACAGGAGCCACCGCGGCGCGAAGCACATCGATACTCCATCAATTGGGGTTTAGGGATTGGCCAGAGGAAAGCTAGCGGCATGGCACAGGAGCCACCTTTATCTACCCTGATGGATGGCCCAAGAAACACCGTTGACAATAGCAAAGGGCGCAACTTATGCTACGCTAATAATATCATCCAACACCCCATCAACTGTAGCAGGAGTTGGAAAAGGTAGTGGCAAAATTAGGTAGGTGTAGTACGGTAGATTGTGAAAATGCATGGATGGTGATATTGCAGGATCACAGCGCGGTGTGAGATTGAGGCTGATACACACCTTTAGGCGCCAGCCTCTCGCTGGGTTTGGGGTGCGACTTCACGTTGCCGTTGTAAAACTGGAGCGATGAAAACTCTGCGATTTTTGGGTGCATCCTATACTGTACATTCAGCAAGTAGGGCTCGATTCCCAGCATTTGCAGCCGCTCAAACATGCTGATCCCCAGCCCCGAGCCCATGGCCTCCAGGGATTTTACGGTTGGCGGGAGCTGTTTGGGATCCCCAACCATGATGATGGACTCCACTTGCTGCAGGAGGGCCACCAGGCTGGAGGGCTCAGTGGCCTGCGGAGCGACAGAATTACCCTTATCTACAGCAGCAAAATCCTGGACAGGGTTTTCACACACCCTTGCAAAGTTCTCGCAATCCAAGGGCTGCATACACATTGGAAAGTAGGATGCTGCGACGCCAGACCACGCATGCATGTGCGCAACAAGGAAGCTAGCCACGCTCCACCAAACAAGCCACCGGTGCCTACCCTGAAGCAGGGCTAATAAACACGCGTGAGGGCTGTGAGGGTTGTGCGCCCATCGCTATAAATCCCCCACACAAGGATGATCCCTCCTAGGAAATTGGGGGCAACACCCCATGTAAAGGTATATAAAGCCCTTTTTTGCATAAAATTCTTGCAAGTGTTTCCCCCCACAGATTGTGGCATGAACCCTCGTAAGAGTTGTGAGCGCGAACCCCAGATAAGGGTTCCCCCACCTGTGTGGCCTCATCCAGCACTGCCAGGGGGAATCTTCTCCCCTCCAGCCGTGGGTCCCCCCCTCCTATGCAGGTGCACGCAACCACCTGAGCGCGGCCAAGCACCTCATCTGCACGGGGGAGAAAGCGGGTTGGGCAGTGGTGCCGGAGGGCATGTTGCGACCTGGGGCGCATGTGCGATGATGTCCTGAAAACTGGCAGTCCTAATGCCGAATGCCAACAGGATGCTTGCCGGTTATTGATTGATGCTGCAGCTGCCGGCCTCCACGCCGCTGCTACTGCTGACATTGCTGATAGTGATGCGCGATGCCCTCAAATCCCTTACCTCCCGCCATAACCACCTGCTGGCCTACTGTTCTAGCTACCGTACTTGCAGAGGACCATCTCCTTGAGAAACCCTAGCCACCTATCTGGTACAAACTCCCACCCCCCCCAGATCCCACCTGCTGCCTGCTCCTCCAGCTGCTGTATCCGGTCCCACTCCTCCCGCCCCACCGCCCCCCTGGCCCTCCCCATCCGCTCCCGCATCATCTTAGCCACCTTGCCAGCTGGGCGCTGCTCTATGAGGGCCTCCAGGGTGACCTCGCGCACCCCCGCCAATACCTGCGAAATGTGGCAAAATTGAGAGGGCCCCTAATAACTTACTCCAGGTAACTGGCCAACTTTGTGTGAACAGCATCAATCCGCCCGTGCACAAGGGGCACCCTTCAACATTGATTTTGTTCCAATTTATGGGTTTCCCCCCTGTGCCGTGTGCTCACCTTTGACGGCTGCCCCACCCGCACCACCCGCACCCCCCTGGCCACCAGCCCCGCCACCAGCCCGTCCACCGCCACATTGCTGGCGGCTGTGGCCAACACAGGCGCCTTCCCCGTCACACCAACCTCGGACACCACCTGCAGGAGGGCAACAATTATTTGCAAACATCGTTGGAATTTCTTATTTTGTTTTTATTTACATCCAATATTTTTATGAAAACACCCCTGTTCTTTCGGATACCTCCCTTCTTTCGGATACCTCCCTTCGTTTGGATACCTCAATTTTTGGTACCTCTATTTAGGGTACCCTTTATTTAGGGTTTTAACGAAACCCGCACCTGGAGAAGCGCCAGCAGTGTGCTTGTTTTGCCTGTGCCTGGTGGCCCCTGCCAGAGGGTGAGGGTGCGCTGGAGGGCGGCGTGGATGGCAGACACCTGGCTGGGGTTCAGCTTTCCTGCGGGGATGTGCAAACGAAAAAGCTGGGTTTCTTACAAAGCTCGTCACATTCCTTTGAGTTCATCAGCAGCTACATCAAGGGGTTATGGTTCCCCAACATTTTCAACGGAAGAAAATGCCCAATTGATGGAAATGCCAGTCTAATGTCCATATGTCAATTAAAACGTGCACTATTGTCAACCAAATGATCCGCATGGCTGTGCCTTGTCTCAATAGTTGCTCGCATTACTACCCACCTTCCAGCGCCGCCACTGCACTCCTTGCCTTTCCCTTCATCTCCTTCCCCCCTTGGCCACACATCCAAGGGGGAGCCACACCCGCAGCAGCAGCCAGGCCCACAGCCCCTCCCCCCGCCACCCCCACCATCACCCGCCGAAGCGCGGCCTGGCCACCATCCGTGGAGGCGGGTGGGGAGCCAAAAACCGAAAGGGCCTGCATGGATCTGGGGGACCGGGTAAATATGTTAGTAAAATCAGATGTGCATTTTACAGCAGTAAATGGGAGCCCAAGCCTGTAGTTTAAAAATTATAGTGCCTGCATAGACCTAGGGCATCGAAGGGGATTGTGACTCGATTGCATTTTTAACCAGGAGGGTTCACAATGAGCACTCGGTGAAGCCCATGTCAACTTGCAATCGCAATGCAACACCCGTACCGCTCGTATGTGACCGTGTTTGCATACTTTCCAGCCTCCAACCCCCCTCGAACCCTAGCCTCCAACCCTACCGCCCCACCCTTCCTGCTTGCAGGCGGCCCCTCTCAGACCCTGTGCAAAACCCTAGCCTGATACCATAGCGCCAACCCTTACCGCTCGTAAGTGACTGTGTTTGCGTACTGGTCCAGCCTCCAGCCCCCATCCCTCAGAAAGCCAGCCACATCCCCAGGCACAGCCACCCTCAGCCATTTGGAGGCGGTGTCAACCACAACACCCTCAATGGCGTCATCCCCTGGGGAGGTGGGGGGCAAGGGGTGAAATTAATGAAGGGTTGGGGGGTTTATGGCATAGGCCAGAGGTGATTGGAACAGGGACAAATGGAGGCGATGTCAACCACAACACCTTCAATGGTGTCATCAACTGGGAGGGGAAGGGGGTGGAGGGGACAAGGGGGTGAAATCAACGACTAGAGGAGGGCTTGGCATTGGGCATGCGGGAACAAACTGTGGGACTGTGAAAATGCATGGAGACTTTATGAAAACTTGGGGGTGGTATCGAAGTAATTTGGTATAATTAAGAACGTTAAGGTGGGGATAGCACTGTTTTCCCCACAGTCTTCCAGCGCACCTGGATCCCCTTTGCTTATCAGTACGATATCCCCCTGACTGAAGCCGTGATCTGGCAGGGGGGAGAAGGATGGCAGTGAGAAGCGCATGAGAGCCTCCCGGTACAGCTGGCCATCTGGGGATGCCGCCAGTCCCAGGATGGCATATCCCTCAGCTTGCAGGCGGTTGGGGGGCCTGGGGTGGGGGATGCACAGGTTGGGTCGGTGCACATGAAAGGGGCAAGGGGGCAATGGGAAAATTCATGTGTGGGTACCAAGGGGAGGGACAAGGAAGCAGAGGGAGTAATACGAGGCAGAGTCATGGCACATGAAACATGTGGACAACAAGGGCATGCATCACATAATGTACACCCTGTCAGTAGGTGCCACAAGCTCCACAAGAAAAAGGGTATGTACGCTGTTGGCAGGTTTTTCCCACACCCTTCTGCCAGAGCACGTAGCAATACAAAAACAATGTGTTGACATTTTATGACGCCACCATGTTATGTCACTTTTGGCAGCAGATTCTGATGCCAATTTCAGATTGTCCCTCGCTCTGTGCAGACAACCCCAAACCCTAAACCCTAACCAGCTCACCACTTGAGCCTCTCCTCGCTCTGTGCCCACTCCTCCATGAGCTCTGCCTCAAGGGCAAAGGAGAAGGCGCTGCGGTGGACCTGGGGTGGGGGTACGGGGTCAAACTTTAGGGTTCCGCATTAGGATTTAGGGTTTCATTCTCCGCATGGGATGTGCCAGCAGAGGAGAAGGCGCTGCGGTGGACCTGGGGTGAGGTAAGGGGTCAGAGTTAAGGGTTTCCGCATAAGGATTTGCGGTTTTAAGCCACCGCGTCAGGTGGGCCGGTAAATGTGGTGGTTGTGTTGGACGATGGGGGAGTGGAGAGAGTGCGGTTTCGAAAATGGATAGAGAAATCTCAGTGAGGTGGTGGCATTCACAGTATTTGCAAAAATGATAGCAAATGAACTGCATTTGCAAGGTGAAATGCACCGCAACCAGCATACCCCTGCTCAATGGAAAATTATCCTCATCTCACCTCCAGTGCATCGTATAGCATGGCCTTGCCTGCTCCCCTTCCCCTTCCCATGCGTCTGGCGGGTGCCTCCCCATTTGATCCACCCCCATGCCCCATTGCATCCTCCTGCACATGGAAAGAGGCGGATACACTTGGTGATCAGTGCCAGGCAATGCAAAATTGCATCTGTCTATGCCACTACATGCACACGAGCGTCAGTTGCACAGTAACCTATCAAATGCACATGGGCGCCATTGCATACACATGGCGCCCAACACCGGCATGCACATGGGTATTGCTATGGCAGGGACCCCACCAGGGGGGAGGCAACATGGGAGCACAAATAGGGGCGGGGACAGGGTCCATTACACAGGCGGGGAATACAATTCATTGATGCCTCTGGAGGCGTGCATCCACCGACAGGGGGTAATGATCCCTCATTGCTAGAGCACGGGAGGGCCCTGGCGGTGAGGTATCAATGCGCAGGGGGAATAGAATAGGACTATGGCACAGGCGGTGAGGTAGCAGTGCACCCATTTCCCCTCCTTTGAGTAAGCTACCCACCTTGAGCATGCGCAGGAGCTGGTGCACGTAAGGCTCCCGCCCCTTCCTCCCCTGGTCGCCGCCCGTCCCCTTCTCTATGCTCAGCTGCAGCATGCGCAGGGCAAGCTTGCGGGTGGCCACGTGCTTCCCCGCGTACCGCTCGGATAACCCTCCCCCCTTGCCCTGGCCAGACCCTCCGATAGGGTTTCTGCCGCTGCTGGGCTTGCCTCCCTTTCCCCCCTTGTATGCCCCCTCGGGAATCCTCCCCTTGCCCTGCGGGGGACGCCCATCCCAGGCGCCTTGCTGGCCCCATGCGCCTTCTGATTTCCCTCCCCCGGTTTGTTTTCTAGTGCTTCCTCCCTTTGTGGGTCCCCCTGCAGTCCTGTGGCTGCTCCTTGAGGCTGTGCCCCCCCTCTGCGCATAGATATGGAGGGGGTGCCTGTCTGGACCTCCCACCCTGTCCCCCCTCGCCCATGGTCTGAGCCCATCCAGACCCCACCGGTGAGGGCCCAGGGGCAAGGGAGGGCAGCGGTTCGTCCCCAGCGAGCTGGCACCACCGGCGGGGTGGAGGGTCGTGCAAGGGGGCGCTTGAAAGTGGGACATCAAGGGTCGCTGGTGTGGTTTGAAAAGTAAACTGTGTACTTACTGCATATCAGCCGCGCATATATATGCACTGTAAGGTACGATTTTTGAGAGGTCAAACTCCCTTAACAGCCCAGGAAGGTATATGGAAGCGTACGCTAGCAGAGGAACGTGGTCGAGTTATAAGGTCAAAATAGTGCACCACATTGTGTGGGTATTTGAAAAGTATTGTGCACAAATTCCCAACGCAGCAACAAGTTAAACGGAAAAAAGAGAAGAATCAAGCTGCCTGGAATGCACTAGCCTGAGAAGTAAGCTGTTGGAAGTGTTTTTTCAGCGTATGCATGCATGGCATGCATGCATTTGTACATGCATCTGTGCAGCTACAACTCTCGGCAACCCCAGCCTCAATCAGTCTATTGTTACGATGCAAAGCTGGTATCGAGTGCTGGCAGTGTTCAGGCCCCTTGCACTTGAAACTCTCACTACATGTTCCCCACCATCGACGTCCCCGCTGTTTTGGTGGGTATTATGCCAATTGCGCCCCACGGTGATCACGTGCGGGGGCAGGCAAGGGTCGGAGAACTTTACAGCGCTTTGCGACAGCCGAACAACCAAGGCTACAAGCTACTATCGGGATACCTTTGCTGGCGCGACAGCATATTAACTTGCTCACAGCTCCAAGGTTCGCATATACCTTCGCACCCTTACAGCTCGCACTCATTGGGCATACCCTTGTTGCTCTAGCACCATCCCTACCACTCGTTACTAGTCAAAGCTGCCCAGTGTGCCCACCCAGCGTACCTACAGCTTGAAAACCTTCTTGCCAGCGCCCGACACGCCCAAACCCACGTTCACACTGGTGCGTCAGTATCTGTGCAGACTGGCACCACACCCTGTTCGACACCTCCACGGCATGCTCGCTGGTTGATAAATGCCGCTCGGCCCAGCGCTGTTGTCTTCCGAGGAGCACAATACCCAGTTTGTGCCCAGCACCCAGCAGATCCCCGTCCCCAATGTCGTCCCCAGCGCTTCTTGCAACCCAGCACTGTGCGAGGCCCTGTGCACAGCGTTCCACCTCGGGAGCACCTTTCCCAATGAGTAAGTTGGTGCAAACGTGCATATTGGGTCTGAGGTTTTGCCCTTCCCCGAGACAGCGGTGCACCGAACCCGCGGGAACTTGAACTATGGCTTTGTATCGCATAGTGGGTCTCTAGCCTAACTCTGAACCTTGGTTGTTGGCTTGTTTGGCCACCCAACTGAGGCGTTTAGGGTTTTAGTCCCTTATGAGATGAACTCGTATGCAAGCTGCTGCCGTTATGCCTGTCCTCCCTGTGTGGACCGTTCCGGACAACAACCAGCCACTTGTGACAGGCGTTGCCTTGGTAAAGCTAGTCTCCAATACGGTTTTGACTCCATACCTGGCCCTGCACCGTTTCAACCTTGCAAACAGCACCGTCCCCAGAATACCTCCCCTCTTCCCTACTCTCGCCCCTGGGCACCTGCCCCAAAACTGGCAAACCCTGAAACGCCTGTATCCTTGACACCTGGAACTAACACAGAAAAGGGCTCTTGCGCATATGTAGGTGGACCCCAACCCTAGCGCCCAACTCTAGCGTCTTGTGTTCCCTCGCCACTGACCCAGGCCCCTTGTGCCCCCTGCAGGACAGAGGTACCTCAGCTCATGTGCTCACAACAGTGCCAGGCCTACGCGGAGTCAATGGCCGGCGGCCAGTGCCTTGCCGCGCCGCGCGCCCCGCGGCAGCAGCAGCACTAGCACAGTCCGGGCCTTCCACATGTGCACCATCCTCTCCACAGCAACCACCGAGTTTACCGCCCTGGACTATGCCCGTGCTGAGGCCAAGGCGACAGCCAAGGCGGCCAAGGTGAAGCCCAGGCGCAGGTCAAGCAGCGGTGAGGAGGGGGTGGTGGCCAAGGGGGGGAAGAAGACTGTTGCCAGGGGAAGTTGCGCCTGTGTGAAGTTTTTCCCTTTCCATCACTTTGCGTTTTTCATGGAAACGTAGACTGAATCCATTGGCTTACAGCAAGGCACGTTGGCTTTTGTCACGGTGTTTGGTTCTGTACCCGGGGCAATGCTCTTGGCGGATGGTAAGCTAGGGTATTAGCTCAGCGCAAGGGTATTTGAAAGCAGCAAAGGGATGCTCAGGTCGCAACCTGCAAATGTATATTTAGAGGTCAAATTTGTTTTTGTATATAGACCTGAAGGAGGGTGTGATGCAGGATGACCAGCCACCAAACAGCAAAGGCTTTGGTGAACGTTTATTGGCATGGGGTGCGAGTGGACAGTCTTGTCCATCAGGACCACGCAGGACAGAGCGCCAAGTAGTGCTGTTGAACGGATGATGCAATCGTTGAAATTTGCTAGACCCAGGATTGTTGAGGGGCAGGGGTTTGATACAGTACAATAGAATGAGGTTGATATGGTTTATTGTCCTCCTATCATGGAATTTCTCGGTGCATTACCTCTGCTGTCACGAGTGGCGGGGAGTTTTCCATTACCTTTCTTTTGCAAGGAAAGCCAGCATTTATTCAGCAGAGCGTTTCCTTTTTGTCAACCTTTTGTGCCACAAGGTAGTTGGGGTGTGATAGGCTAGGCTGAACTGCTTGAGGTACAACACTGTTTAGTGTCACCATGGCGCGACGCCCACTGGCATCCCACTGGCAGGCTGAACCTGGCCGTTTTTCAAAGTAGTGTAATAACATCACAAGAAGTGAAGGGTCCCACTCTTGAATAGACGTGGATATAGTAAGCAGCCACTGTGAAAGAGGCTGTGCTCATGGCATAAACATGTTGGCCTCAAAGTTCCCAGAAGGAAGAAAGGAAGAAAGGGAACGCACAGAGGCGTAGTTAGGGGGCCACTGGCTCGCACCAGGGCACCACACCAGCCAGAACGGCTGGTCAAGTATAGGCCTGGAGGCCTAATTAGCCAATGCCCGCAGGCATGGCATGCAGAAGGGTTTGGCGTTTAGTGTACACAGTGTCCCAAGCTGTCTCCTTTGCCAAGTCTGGCTAGCTTGTTCCATAGTGGTGACTGCACCCATTCCACTGCGTGCAGCACACATGCTGGCTTGTGCAGTTCAAGCAAAACAGAGGCGGGTATTGGGCTTCGCAACTGGCTCTGCATGGATTCCCTTTTGTTACAACCCTGCAGGGTTTAGGGTACCATAATGGGGGCTGCATATGATTCAGTGCTGGGTGTCGCAAGAAAACGCCCAGTGGGAAGCTGCAACAACGCCCCGCCACTTCCGCACAGGTGTCAGCCACTTCCCTGTGAACGTAGTGGTCCTCGTCAGAGTGGTAGGACAGTGAAATGTCACGTGAACTTCACCCTTTATCGCAGTGACGTACACCATGCCATGTGGGTCGCCAAAAGCAGATGGAAACATCACATCACTGCGTCTGCATGCCATATCAAAGAGGTTTTATTGGATAGGCACAGAGTTGAGAGTAATCTCGGTGGCAAGAGGCCTGTGTGGTTATCCACCCCCCGGCCATTTTCTTGCAAACCGCTCGTTATTTCCAACCTTCGAGGTGGCGTGGTTCTGCCAAACCGTCGTTTGCGCTTGATGCGGTGATACTGAAGCCCACTACGCAACCACGAGGAATAATGCAAGGTAAAGAAAATCCTTCGCTAAGTTCGTCTTGTTTGTGCCGCACGGGTAGTTGCCTTTGTAGCCGCAGCTGCACGCCTGCCTGGCAGCTGGGATGCATGCATATCTCGTGAAAGATGCAAGAAGCTTTTTTGCATACCGATCCTGGTCATCTATGTATCCACACTTTCCTAAATCAAATAACACTGGAGTTTTGTTTAATGCACGGGCGGGGTGCAGCATATGAATAACCTCTTGCATGCATGCATGCCACCAATTGGGTTGACTTTGGTGGCGATGTGGCGCTAACATGTTATCTTGTCACGCGCCACAAAGGCTTCACAGGATTCACAAGGTTTGGCATGGCCAAGTGGTTGACGCAGCCCTTCAGGTAGCGCGAACATTGCTGCTCATTCTCAGACACATATGTGGTGACTGCCAACCAACTCCTCACATTCTCAGAGTAACCTGGTAGCCTAGACAGTCGTGATCTTATCATCGCTCTACCATGTGAAGTCTGGGTCGGCTTTACATTTTTACGGTAGCACTCGGTGGTCATTTGTGGAACAAACAGTGCACATATGGCAGTAACACCTGGGGGCCATGCAAGGTCCGGCAGTGGTCTCTGGTGGAATAAACAGTGTAATTGTGGCAGGAATCACACCTGAGGCCATGCAAGGTTTTGTGGCTAAACGCACGTGTATGTGTATGCTACAGGCGTTTATGGCACCAGCTGCTGGAGGCTGGCCTCTACCCTGCTGTCCTGATCGTGCTGTTCCCCGAGTGGCTGGTGGTGCGCTGGCTGCTGCAGTCGGGGCGGTGGGGTGTGCGGCTGGCGGCGCGGCTGTGGTGCGGGGTGGAGCTGGCGTTCTACCTATACTGCAGATCCAGGTGCAGGGTGATAGGGTTCAGCTGGGTTTAGGGTTGTGGTTTGTGGGTTGAGGATTCAGCCGTTTAGGGTTTAGGGTGTGGGGTGCGGGGTGGGACCTGGCCTTCTATCTGTACTGCAGATACAGGTGCGGGGTTCAGGGCTCAAAGGTCAGGGTTCAGGGTTCAGTGTGGAGCTGGCGTTCTACCTGTACTGCAGATACAGGTGCAGGGTGGTAGGTTCAGGGTTCACTCTGGATAGCAGCACTGTATCATGCGCATGCATGGTGCATCAACAAGAGGGGTGCATCCACAAAAGAGAATATTCAGCCTCATGTGCGTGAGCGCACCCCCACAACTAGTGATGCCTTATTGCGCAGGGTCCAGGCTGTGCGGCCCCCCCGCCTCCAGCCCTTCTCCCCGCACAACGTGGCGCAGACGTGCAGCCGCATCCACCAGCAGCTGCCCCACATCGTCACACTGGATGACTTCCTCTCCGGCTGGTTCTACAACGCTCCCCTGGAGGCCATCAAGCGGGGCAACATGATGCACAATATGTCCTACTGGTTGTATAATGTCTCTCCTGATGGGCTGAATGCGGAGCAGGAGCAACAGATGGAGACGTTTATCGAGGCAATTGAGAGCTCCTGGGGGGTCAAGTTTGAGCCGGGGTTCAATCCGGATGTGCACTGTATACTGCACCTGCACGATGCCCTGCAGGTAAGGCCAGACCACCCTAACCCCTAAATTCTGCACGTTCTTCTGCATTAAGGCCAAACTCTGAAATTTGCATGTCAAGGATAGGTACATGCACACCAGCAATACCCTTGCTGGCCGCCCAATGAACATTGAGTTTTGCGTATTTGATTTCGCAACAGAAAGAGACTGTCCTGACCTCTCACTAAACGTGCCTTTTGTTGATTTTGGGTAGCCTGAGTAGGAGGATTGCAGTTGGTTTTTGACTAAATGGTTTAGGAGTCGTGACCGATTCAGCAAAGCACTACTGTATGGCGAGGAGGTTTGGCAGGGGTAGGGGTATTTGGCAGGGTTTGCAGAGCACCGGTGAGCTCAAGGTGTTGGCTTCTTAATATCCCTCTGGAACAGATTTGGGTGCGCAAGTGGTGCACGGGTAGCTGAAAAAGGCCCGGAAAAAGGCACAGCCAATGCAGGATGTGCAGGCTTAAGATCAGGCTTTTGCGTCGGAGATCGAGAATGGAAGCCTGCCCTCAAGCCTGCACATCGTGTCTTGGATGTGCGACCCTCCAGGCCTATTCTCAGCTACCAAGACGCCAGTTGAGCACCCAGATTGGCATGAAATCACTGTTGTGTTATGGGCCATAAACTGGTGCTGAGTCCAAAGGGATAAGAGTTACGTATGGGTCACCACGGCAATGTACAGATTCTTGTAAAAGGGTGCACAATGGCTACAATGCCTTGCCAGGCCACGTCTTTCCCTCCAGCTCACTCGCCCCCCTCCATCCAGGTGATGCACAAGCCCCTCCCCTGGTACCTGGGTATGGAGGCGGCTACCCTGGGGGCAGTGGGCCTACTCAAGCTGCTAGGATATAAGAGGTGGGGGCAAAACCCTAGGGGGGCCGTTGGAATTCATATCCAAGTGCATTTTTGCATGGATTTGAGTTCCGCCTCCCATTATCTCACATGAAAGTATCTGATTCAACACACAGCAACTTAGCAACGATTGCGGGTCACACTTAGCTGACTGCAAGTGTGGCTACACTGTTGCAATCCTAGGTACCTACAATATCCCCCCTGTGAGTTGGCCTCATTGCTGTGTGTGTCCCCATTCTATGATCAGGCACTACCACAAGGGTGCAGACATCAGCGTGTGGGTGAGACAACCCAGGGGGCACAAGGGGGGGCGCAAGCAGGGCATAGATGTTGGGGGCTCCCCCGCAAGCTGCCCAGGGTTCCCCCCCTCCATCCAGGCGCAGGCGCCTGCAGAGGGTGACACCCACAGGTATGGTACTGTTTAGGGTTTAGGCTTCAGGGTTTCACCCGCAGGTATGGTAAATGGCCCACATCCACATAGACCATGTCATGAATGGAGACGGAATGAGGGCAATTATGTGTGTATGAGCTGGGAGGGAAGAATTTGGCAATGCCGCAATGCACAACTTAAAGGCCATGATCCACTTGTATGCTACTCTGGGGCCCATCCCCTCTGCAGGCCAATCGTGTCCCCCCACTGTGGGCCTACGTCCCCTGCACTATATCCTCTCCATGCATGTCAATCACATTCCTCCGCTTGCAAGGCAATTGCTCATGCCCCATCTTCCCTCCCCTGCAGGCCAATCGTGTTCCTCCACGGTGTGGGCCTAGGTCTTCTCCCCTACGTGCATTTCATCACCCACCTGGCCCTGGCCTTCCCCAACCACCCGCTGGCCTTCCTGGAGGCCCGCCACCTGTCGCTGCGCCTGGCCCCGAGGGCAGTGGCGTTTGCTGACGTGGCGGGTGCCATGATGGAGGTGCTGGAGCAGCGCCTGGGGTGGCAGGGGGTGGTGCTGATGGGCCACTCCTGCGGGACCTTCATCATCTCGCACATGTGCAGGCTGAGCCCAACAGTGAGTGGAAGAAATCGGAGAAAAGATGAAATGCCTCCAACCTTGTGCTGATGACCCTCTGACCCTGAACCCTAATTTATGTGCACATCATTCGCTAAGCTCTAGCGCTCCATGATGGTTGTCCCCAGCCTTGTGCTGATCGACCCCGTCAAGCCGGGTTCAGAGCCTAAACCCTAGACTCTGAACCCTAATAGGCAAACCCTACCACTGGCGCTGCATGCACATTGTCTCCAGCCTTGTTCTCATCGACCCTTACCCTAATCCTAAACCTTAATGTACGTGCATTCCAAACCCTAACTCCCAGACTGGCCCTGCGTGCAGATTGCCTCCAGCCTTGTGCTGATCGACCCCGTCAACCTGCTCACCTGCTACTCACAGCTGACGCGCAACTTCCTGTACAAGCCAGCGGCATGGCACATGGCGTGGACGCTAGAGGGTTTCATGGATGTGCTCAGGTGCGGCAGGGGACCCTGGATTGGTCATGTATGTAGTGATGTTGTTTGTGAAGGGTTGCCAAGTATCCTGCCATGTGGGGGGGTGCCATCCCTGGGTCCAGGAACCCTCAAGGATGTTGGTTTAGGATATTTAGGGTCCGGGTGCACTGTGTATAGAGGAACCTTCAGGGTGCGAGCCTATCTAGCGCATGCCAAAAATGAGATAAAACAACTGTTATACTGATTATTCCATCTTTTACTGTGAGCGGCATGGCCCGCAGCTGGCACCATGGCAATCCCCCTCTCCACCTAAATACAGCGGTGCATGCGCACTCCCCACCATGTCCCCCCCCATCCCTTCCCGCAGGTGGCTGTGCGCGCGCGACATGCTGGTGGCGGAGACCTTTGCGCGCCGCTTTGTGTGGCACGAGGTGAGGTCGGAGTGCAGGGGTTGAGGGATTCAAGAGTGTAACATCTGCGGCATCAGGCAACGTGCTCTTGCTGCCAGTAATTGCTATCAGGGCGTTGTTGTTCAGTTGCGACATGGAAATGTGTGTGGATGTGAAGGAGATGATGTGGCCCGAGGACCTACCAGCAGAAAATAATTTGCTATTCATTAGACATCTCTCGTATTATTAATTATATATTATCTCCATAATTACCTGCAGGAGATGATGTGGCCGGAGGACCTGCCCACCCAGCGCGACTCCCTGGTGGTGCTGTCAGGGAGCGATGACCTGGTGCCATCCGAGCTGGTGCGCAAGCAGCTGCGCATAGCAAACTATGAACACATCAAGGTGAGCGCCCTAGTGTGAACCAGTGGTTACCACAAACCTCCAAGACCACTGGTGACTGATATTGGGGTTGATGTACCTTGTGCTGTACTCCCCGTGGCTCTTGCTTGACTACTATACCTGTTGTCATTCGGCTGCTGGCAGCTGTTTACTATCATCTGTCTGATGAAATCCAAGCTGTTGAATGCACCACCGAGAGCCACCCCTGGTGCAAATGGTCACAGATTTTAATACCTTCTTTCTTTCAGAACCTAAGATGTATTTTGAAGCATGAAAAGATATGCACTTTCCTCCCTAAGAGGTGAAACCCTAGAGTACTGTCCAACCCTTAGAGTTTGATGAAAATGTCTGGTGTTCTTGGGGGTAATTTGCGTCGCCCCTTTTTTCGAGCGCCTGGGGCGCTCAAACCCGGGTATATTCTACATGTATTGAGCAATCTCCTGTGTGCCTGCCTGTGTGCAGGTGTGCACATACCCCTCCCAGCTGCACGGCGGCTTCCTGCTCAACCACGGCTGCATGACAGACATAGTGGCCTACCTCAAGGGGGTGGCGGGAGGCAGAGGCGCCGGGGGGGAAGTCCTTAGCAAGGCGGAGGTGGCAGGCGGGCAGAAAGTGGGCCAGATGGCGTCAAGGTTTTCTCCAACGGTGGCCATTGACAAGGTCACATAAGTCATGCAGGTGACTGGGGCCGCCCAGTGGCTGAGGAGGGCGGGCACGGGTGTGGCGTTGGAGGTCCATGGGTTGGGGCGTTGGAGTTGTTTCCTTTATTCAAGTGCGTTTTTCCAAACGGTGTTGCATGTCACATTGGATGCGTATGGCACATTTTTACATTCACAATAGACTACTAACCTAGTACTGAGTACCCAGCTGGTGCTATTATGCATGGATAGTATATATAGCAGCCTGCACGGGCTTTTTACCTTATAGGCTGAGCCTATGTGAAGCCTTCAGTGTGGGGAACCGTTGGGCGTAGGTCAATTTATGGAATTGACAATGCATTTCTCGTTGAGACAATGTCAGGATTTGTTCTGTCCCATGTGGTACATCAACAACACATGATATTTTGGCATCAAACTGGGATTGATGATCGCTGCGCAAATTTCGAATAAAAATTGCATTGATCAGTTGCAGTTGTTTTTTGATGCGGTAGCAGGGGTTAACCATTATCTTACGCAGGCAGGCAGCCGTCATTGAAAACATTGGAACAACAACATGTTCGCACTTCACATAACGTTACCATACCAGGTTAAATCATGTCGGTCATATTCGGTCTCACAAGAAAATCATGTGATAAACAAAGCATTCATGATTTTGAGCAGCTGCAGCGGCTGCCCCCAAAATAATCACCAAGTGCATACATCCATGATAATATCTAGCCAAGTGTGGATTGCCGCTCAACTTGCCATTAATGCGCATCAATGATGGCAAGTTGCACGATGGTATCTCCAAGATGTTCCTGTAAGGCTTGCAAATTATTGGGGGCAACAAATACTGTATTTGCAACAATGGTTCACGTGTATCGTCCTGACAATGTGTCGCTTGACAGCAAAATGGCCACCTGGGGCCAGTATCTGGTCCAGGAGCCATCATCACAATGATCACCAGGTAGCAGGCTGGACCCAGAAGTGCTGAGCTTGAAGCCTTGAATTGGAAAGGGAATTAAAAACTATGAATGGAATTGCCCATTGCGCAGTCGTTGCGCTGCTGGAAATGTAACTCGATGAAAAGACCAGGTCTGCTGTGTTGTCAGGGACACAGGACCTGGTGGCATATTATGTTATTAAAAGGGAGTGACGTCGACCTCATCCAGCCACTGGTAACACTCCCTACAACATTCGAGGCACGCCATTGGCTCACAGCCCTGTACTTCCATCCTTAAAGTTTGATGGTCAGCTGATCACCAGTACCTCCAGGCCCGCCCCTGCGGCTCTGCTGCACCCCCCTCCTGCGCAAATCTGGCCGGCAGGGGTCCAGACTGCGCTTCCGCCTCAGCTGCTTCCGCCTGTGCTGCCGCCATGGCTGCTAGGTTCTTGCGCTCGTCCTCTACCGGGACAATGACAGCGGTCGCCTGGCAGCGCGGCAGTGAAACATGGTTTACATTTTATTGATATTGTTCATTATGTACCATAAAAAAATCATTTAATAAATATTAGAAAGATTGTAATGTGGTAAAACTCTTGAAATTTCATTTATGTATTAAGGACCTCTGCTTGCTTCATGTGTGATGCTACATGGGTACAGACAGTAGTGCCCTGGGACAACCAGCCTCACGCACATGCGTGTTGGGTAATTTGGCAGAGAGAAAGGCATTGTGCTCCTGTCGATCTAGGGAAAACAAACGCCACCATAGCCCCTTTCTTCTACAGCAAGTTTACCTATCCTTGATGGCATCACTGAGCCCTGCATACCCCCAAAACCTCCGCTGCCACCGCTTCCCCCAGGAGCCCCCGCCCCCCGTCCCCGTCCCCCTCCTTGCACCACTCACCATGACCGCCACCGGCGCGTATCCCACCACCACCCTCACTGCATTGACCACATTGGTCCCCAGCCCCGCCATTGCCTCCTTGACCTCCGTGGGGCTGGGTACCAGCTGCAGGTCCTTCAGCTTCACCTGGATCTCGGGGGGGAGCTGCTGGATGATGGCCTCGGCCTGAAGGGGGCAGATTTACTACTGTCAAAGTTGAAAGTTTTTATATGTTTGAGAAACGTCTCTGGAGGGAAGCTATTGGATGATAGCCTCAGAATCTTTCCTTACCTAGCTTCCAGAGAAATGTTCCAGCAGTATTGAAATGCCCAAAATGCACAGTAATTGCAATACAGAGAAAGGTTTCCAGCCAGCATGGAGAAGAGCATGCCTCAGCATTGCACGCAACCACCACCTGCACTTTCCCTCACCTTGCTGGCCACCTCAAACAGCTTGAGCACTTGAGCCACCGACAGCACCCACACAGACACAAACTGGCTGATGCAGGAAGCAACCTGCAAGCAAGGTGGGCACAGTGAGCGCAAAGAAGCTGCGGAAATGGGGCCTGTGCCATCCTCTGTTCTGTTCAAAGGCTACTGATGAGGCCCCGTGGCACCACCTCGGGGTCAGTTTGTAAGTTTGGCCCGTCTCAAGGCATCTGACGGGCCCCGTCAGATGCCTTGAGATTCTCACGGGTGTAATTTATGGGCAGGTGAGGGCAGGTACCTATGACAATTCCCTATATTAAAGAATGAACCCCTCTAATTTCCAATATTATTTTTACTGCCATTCAATAAAAACAATGTTGAAAGTGTAAGGTAATTGTAACACCAAACAAAGGCTGCTACCCAACCTGGAAGAACAGCATGCTCTGCTGCAGTATGGCATTGACCAGCTTGCTGAACGCCCCCGACTGCATGATGAGGCAGCACACCAGCGAGGAGGTGGTGCACCAGTAGCACAGCATGCTTGCAAACCACATCCAGCGGTCGGTGTGGGGCTTGATGAGTGACATGAAGATGGTGTAGGTGCCCTGGGAGAAGACTAGGAGGCCGGAGCACACCCACACCATGGTAGTGCCTGCTGGTGAGGGCTGGGTTACTCAAATGTGTGCGCAACTGAGCATTGAGCCGTTGCACGCGCAGAAGTAACCAAGTCGATGAAATTGGCATGTGGCAGAGCAATCAATCACTCCTTGGCCAAGAGTCATGTGCACGAGTGAGTGACATGAAGATAGTGTAGGTGCCCTAACAGAAGACAAGGAGGCCAGAGCACACCCACGCCATGGTCGTGCCTGCGGGTTGGCTGTGGATACCACTGGTTGAAATGTCGTGTGATACCTGCTGGCTGGCTGTGAATATCACTGATTGAAATGCCACGTAATCCTCAGAAAGTTCCCTATGATTCAATAGGCTTTCCCCCCATAAAATGGACCACCCAGTGTGTTGACAGATCTGATTAATTGGCGCCTAGAGAGGTAAATAATACGTGCAACCAAAAGTAACTACTTAATTGCTTCAAAAGCAAAATACCATTACGTAGTGGACTAATAAATGTGTCATACCTTGCGTACTCCCGTAGCCCGCCACAAAGCCAATGACGCAGGCGTACATGAGCTTGTTTAGCATCACTGCCACCACAAAGTTGGACGCAAAGGGGGAGCTGCCCCGGTAGGCCTCAAACAGGCCGCCAAACTGCTCGATTGCCTCCGTTCTCAGATACTCCTGCTCAGTCACCTCGCCTGGGGCCTTGTCACCTGCACCACAAATAAACTCAGTACAACTTGTACAAAACAATTTACAAAAAAGTCTGCAAAAAAAACCATGCCAAACATGCCAAACACCGGTCCAGGATTCCGAGAACACAAATAATTATGTGCCTCATCTCAATTATGAGGGCATCATCTGAGGAAGTGAGTCTCTGTCTGACAGAATGAAAGCGAGCCAGCCTCAGGGGCTGGGCATTCCTCCACCAAAACCCTAAACCCTACCTTTGTCTTCTGCACCCCCCGTAGGCAGCAAGCTCATGCTCTCCTCAGCCTCGTGGCCCTCTGGGATGCGGTGCTGATCCCCAGGCCAGGCTTGGATTGTGTCTGTTGGATTAGAAGTTGCTTCTTCTGTAACAAATTAATTCAACTAATACAATCAATTCAGAGCGATACGCCACATTTGAATCGTGAAGACCAATGCTAGTTTAGGAAGGGACAGAGCACGAGAGAGGGAGGGAGGCACACTGCATGACACAGAGATCAACTTGAGGAGAGCCACTTTTCAAGGAAATTCCCGAATGTGGTTCTACAATACATTCTGTGTCCCTGCCTACCCTGTGATAGGAGCAATGCCGAGTTGCTGATCCTGCTGAACAGCCGTGTGTCCCGAATCATGCCCTCTTCTGCCACGGGGGCCTCTGCTGTGTCGGGGCTGATCTCAGAATCCGAGGAAGGGGCCACCTGGCTGGCTTTGACCTTCTTGGGCTTCTTGGGTGACAGGTCCGCTTGCACTGAGGCTGCTGTAGGTTGCTGCACCGTCCACAGAGTGGCGTGAGCACCGCTGTCCAGCTTGAAACGTGATTACTTATGTATGATCTTTACAAAAAAACAGCGTTAATATTCATGCACAGAGCGGCATGAGTACTGCTGTCGAGTACATGTATCAAGTACTGCTTTCAAGTACATGTTGCAACAAAGACCCATATCGTTTTAAAAATTTTTAATCCGGTTTCATAAGTAAACTACACAAGATTAGGAATAAAAAAAACACAATTGATGTGTGACATAGAGCCATTTACCGTTGTCCACTTCAAAGCTGGCAACATGCTTTGCGCTCCTCATTTGAGGCTGGGAAGACGCCCTCGGTGCATCAAATTGGTCACCAGCGCTGCCATCCCTGCTTACTCCCTTTTTCTTCCCTTTGCGCTTCACAGGATTGTTGGAGCTCGATGCGCCATGACCAGCATCCTACATGAGCACCGGCACATTTTAAACTTGTGCATTAGGGAAATAGCTGGATTTGTACAAGATTTACAGGGTTGAAATTTTATGGAAAGCAATTTGCAGCAAATATGATTATAAACTTTGCATCACAAATTTGTGGCCTAGAGCTTGAACCCGCAACTTCTTGTAGAAATGCGCTTGCACCAAATCTGTTGATTTTAGTTGTGAATATCCTGTGGTTTGGAATTTTAAAGGACCATCGTTGAACCAACAATTTTATATGGGGCTGACAGCTGGGCTATTAGGCAGCCTCAACTTGCTAGATTAGAGATTTTTCAAAATAATTTTGTAAGGGCTCTGTGTGGGGTTTCTAGGTTGGTGCACACCCCTAATTCCGTTCTCCTTAGTAAGTGTGGGCTACAAAGCATAAGAGACAAACTCAGGGACATTTGGCTACGCTGCTTGGGACATTTAGGCCGTTTATCAGACGACAGGGTTCCTAAATGTATGGTGTTTGGTAGGGTAGAGGGGGCAAAGGGGGTAGGTAAGCCAAGGGCCACGTGGGCTGACTTACTCCAGCAGGACCTCAAGTGCGTGGGATCAATAAGTGGTTCAAACAGTGCCAGGAAAGAGCTGCGTGGCGCCACATATGCAAGACCGACTGCTAATCTGGCTGTATTGCTGGAATGCATGTATTTAACTAATCGTTGAACCATGTGCAAGACTGACTGCTAATCTGGCTGTATTGCTGGAATGTATGTAACTAACTAACTATCGTTGAACCATACACCCGTGCTGATATACTGCCGCACGCACGTCAAGTAGCTGCTGGTGGGTGCTGATGTGGTGCCTGATCATGCCCGTGATTGGCCGCACTCCCATGCCCGCCTGCAGCTACTTCTCGGTCCTGCCTGCTCTGCATAGCCCTCGGCAATGTTCTGCACAAGGAGGCGCACCAGGTCGTAAAGGGGCATAATCGCATGTGGCAAATGCCAGTGCACTGGCAAGGGGGTCTTTTGAGATTGTGATTGGGACTTTTTTCTTGTAATCCCAACAGCAGTGTGCCACATCCAACCAGGTCCCAGGCAGTGTGCATCTACAATATCGGTTTGATCAAAGACTTCGAAGTCATAAATCAGGGTCCTATGCATTGTTCGGCATGACGTACATGCAGCCATTTGTCACGCAATGTGCCGGTTGCAAAGTCCAGCTAATTGACAAGATTTTGTGCAATCAATTGCTGTGCAGTCAAACTTACATCGGACCAGTTGCCGTGCATGCGCTTGTGCACCAGCCAGCCGCACGCCGACTGCTTGCTGGTGAACCGAATCTCCTTCATGTCCTGGATGTCGGTCTGGTGGTAGCTCAGCCCGAACCTGGCCTTGTGGCCCATGAGGTAGAACACGATGAAGAGGATGGAGGTGACGTACAGCAGCACGGCGGCGCCGCACACCAGGGCCAGGGGGTGGCGGATGCCGCGCGCGGTGGCGCCAGCAAGCATTCCTGCAGCCAGGGATGTGATATGATTAATAAAATAAGAGAAAGTGAACACAAAGTAATATGCTTAAATACATATCCATCTACCGATAGATGGATCCTCAACATTCGTCTGCACTGCAGCCAGGTATCCGACTTGATCTGAATCAGACCTGATCTATCTGCGACCAGGTGTCTGACTTAGTAGACAACACTGGGGCACTTCACATGGATCATTGCCAGTATGTGGCATTTATAGCAAGGCTGCGCAACCCTCACCGACAGCCTGCGCAGCCGCCAGGTATGTGACCAGGCAGAACAGCAGCTCCAGTCGAGGGAACACCAGGAACTTGGGCAGCGGCTTCTTCTTTAGCCATGAAAAGTAACCCCAGGACTGCAAGCAGATTATATTATCAGTGTAGCAGGCCATGAATTCCCCAGGTTAGTCAATCCAATATGGGAAATGATTTGTAGCATGTATATTATTCATGATACAGCCACATTTGAAGTCAAATCGTGTGACAACTATTGCATGCGCTGCTAAGTTACCCAACACATGCTTCATGTAGATGTGCAACCTGCCAGGGCCATGCAATGTTTTCTACCTTGAGGATAACATAGTGGAGCAGCATGAGGATGATCCCGATGACTCCAATGGTCACGATCCTCAGCGCTGCATTGGTCCACACTTGGGATGCGCTCTGTGTGGAGCCTGATGCAAGCAGGTGGCGCCGCCCTGCAGGGCTGCTGAATGCACTGGCAGTGCCAGACCTGCAACACAGTAGAAATTGGGCTAGAGATACAGGCTCTGGTGCATGCTGGTACCACATGGTTCGGTGCCAGTAAAAAATTAATTTATTCATATTACTCCACCCTCTGTCCATCTGTCACTTTAGATTATTGAAGTCTGTTACCTAATCAGTATTTGGGGGTCAAACCATTCAGGGCAGGGCAGAATATACTTTACGATCTTATATTCATCGTAAAGTATATAAGATGAATACTTTTATATACTTTAAAATATATAAAGTATATTGTCTTCTAGCGCAAAATAGTAGAGAAATGATGCCTTTGAAAACCTGTGCCGTTGAGCAAATCAACGCATGCAAATGCTTTTCCAATCGCTAGGACAAGCGCAGCGTACCCTGTTGGGATGATGTTAAAGTTCACCCAGTCCATTGCCCCTGCCAGTGTGTAGTGCAGTGGCGACAGCTGCACCGGCAGCTTGGCGCTCACAGCCAGCACCTGGAACTCCTCAAGCAGGGGCAGGATGCCCACAGAGAACACGCCACCACCCAGGGCCATGCCCAGCTGCTGACCTACACGAGGGGCATGCAGGAAACGGCTTTGAAAGATTTTGAACATTACTCAAGCATTCCCGCGATCAAAAGTTATATCACCTCTTGAAAGGATACCTACTGAAGATTACCCATCTGCTGGCTTATCATGTGATGAATTACAACAATCCAGTGCGCAATCCCTCCCAGTTTAATATGACTCTAGTGCGCATGCCGAGTCCCGATTGGTGCATGGCATAGCTGGCGCCTATCACATTTGTCCCGGCAATCATATATGTAGATATCTGTCCCCACCTATCACAACTGTCCCTAGCTGCGCCGATATCTGTGTTGTCACCGCTGACGTCACCACGCTGGAGGTCACGGAGGCAGCCATGGTGGTGGCGGCAAAGGTCTGGGTGGTGCGCTTCTGAGCAGAACTGCACAACAAAGCAGCCTTGCATGTTGCCAAGTGTTTTTCCGTTAAGCGTGCTGGTCCAATGAAATTTTTTGAAATGCGAAAGTGTTTTCTGTCAAAATGTCTCATTCAGCATGCATTTTCATCTGTTAGGGTCCAGCATGACGGGTGCAATAACATGCGTTCAAACTTACACAGCAGTTTTTGTTTGTGTGCCAAACAGGTTGTCATAAGGCGGTGGTGGTGGGGCAGGCGGTGGGGGCCGAGGAGGTGGTGGCGAGGGGGGTGGCGGCGGCGGCGGCGGTGGTGGTGGTGACGCTGCACTGGGACTACCAGAGATTGGGACAATAACAGCTGCTGACGGTGGCGGCGGTGGCGGTGGCGGCGGTGGGGGCGGCGCTGCGGGGCCGATGCACCCAAAGGCCACATATGTTGGGGTCCACGTGCTACATTGTGTTGGGTTTGTGTGGGTGAGCTGGAAGACGGTGGTTGCGCATCTGGTGGAGAAGCTGGATGGGTAACCTGCAGCACCCGCCGGCAGTGGTCATTTGGAAAGATGGAGTTAGTTTTGAGGCCGACTGTGAAAACAAGGCGACTATGCTTGTACATAAACAGAATGCATACAATTGATGTACATGAATCTGACTGCAGTGAAGAAATATCACAACAAATTAATTATTCATTAATATGCATGCTATTAAATTTAATAGCAATTTGCATTCTTTCGGCTCACTGCCCCACTCAGCCGGGGGGCTACAACCTAGTTGACCACCAAAACGAAGGCAAATGCTGTCAACGCTGTCAAGCCTGCCATCACCACAGTTGAAAAAGTACAACATTTATTATGCTGACAATCTGCCAGTGAGTACACATCAGCCCACAACCCCTTGCCAGGCACGCACTTGCAGCTGAGTGCCTGGTCATTGCCACCCGGTAGCTGCTGCTGCTGGCACCAGCAGTGGCACCCTGCACGCTGGTGGCGGTCTGCGTGGCGCCGTCAAAGGCCCACCACGTGTCGGAGGGGTTGGTGAACGGGGAGGAGAAGCCCTGCGGGTCCAACGCCTGCAGGCGGGTGAAGCCCATTTGGAACCCAGACAGGTTGTTACATATTATGTATGCATTCTTGACTTCAAGCAAGATGAGCAGTCCAGCCCTTTACATGCAGCACCAGGCAGTATTTCCTGAAATGGCTTATACCACATCAGATTTTTGCGCCTGAAATTACCATGCAGCACAGCGCAGGTTAATGCATTAAAATTAATGCATAGGCGTGCCACCCAGGGGGGTCACGTCATGCACCTGAATGGCTGACCATCCCTGCTCAAATTCCAGGAGCTGCACCTCACAAAAGGTGGGCACTCGAGTGAACAGCCGCACACGGTACAACTGGAAGCCGCCAGGGAACCGCTGATTCTGCCCAGTGGGTGTGTCGCCCCCAAGCAGTACTTGGCGCACGCCGCCCAAGTCATCAAATCAAAAGGGGGACGCGCTCGAATGGCTCTGACGGTGGCTGGGTTGCCGTCGATCAGCATCTTGTATGTTCCTGGCAGCGCAAAATGGCTGGTGATGGAACAGTTTGGTGTTTCCAGTGGGCTTGTGAATGTTGGGCAATGCCATGACATTGGCATGCCATGTCAAGGTCCAACTGCAACATAGTCTACCAGACCATGCTTTCAAATGTGCAGCCATGCAGTAAATTATGGATGCATCAACAGTGAGCACACCTGTAACTGGGTGGGGAACAATGGCATGCATGCAACAAGTCAAGTCCCTGATGGCGGTTTTTATGAAGGGAAAATTCCCTGGCAGCAGCCCATCAAGGACAGGACTGCATGGCCTGTGGTGCCTCCTAATGGAATCATCGCACGGGGGCCCGCAAATGCATGGCATACCTGGCTGGGTCCCATCGTGTGTGACCTGCACGTGGTGCCACAGGCTATCCTTAAATGCGGCCTCAGTCTCCTGGTACTGCCACATGTACCTGGACCCAGTGGCCTCCGCAATGATGGTGATGGCCTCGGTGGATGTTGGGTTGTACACGTTGCCCAGCCACACCTTGAGACTGGACCCAGGCGTGTTGCCTGTAGAAAGAATGGTGTTCAGATGCGAGCATATGCTGAGTAAGGTGCACCTACACGCACACAGCACTAGAAAGAAAGAAAGAAAGGGGACGCACAAAGGCGGAGTTGAGGGGCCACTACGCAGTCAAGAGTTTGTTTAGGGTACTAGTTCTCTACGGTTCAGGGTTTGATGCATGCCTATGAGGGCAGAGCAGCGGCAGTCGTTTAGGGTTTTAAGGTCTAGGGTTTATGGCATACCTACGAGGGTGAGCAGTGGCACTTGTGTTGAAGCGGAACCCGCCGAGCTCTGCCACTTGAACCACAGCGAGATGGCGCCTGTTGCGCTGTTCAGGTTGTTGAACCCCGACAAGAACACATCCTCCCGGTAAGGCGGACCCAGACAGGTCTGGTAGGTGGGCTCGTAACCTGCACCAAGCGCCTGAGTTAGAGACCTTTGTGCCTTATTTATGGCCAGTGCAGGTGCATAGTGTTGCCAGGAGAGCTAGGTAGCTCGAAACCTGCACCACTTGCAAGCGCTCGAGTAAGAGGCCTGTGTTCTTCTGGCTGCTGCAGGTGCAGTGTGTTGTAGAGCGTTGCTTTGCAAAGCAATAAAGCTCATGACCTGAATTCACACACTGCATAATGGAGCAAAGTTTTGGGTGCAGGTTGATTACCTACGGGGCACTGGGCAGTGCTGAAGTATGGGAAGCTCAAAACACCATTTTGTGCCATGGCATTGGAGCTGCCAACTGAGATGGCGTTGCCCCGGGAAGGGATACCGGAGACGTCGAAACTATATGAGGGGCTGACAATTGACGAAACCCCACAGAGGGTGGCTGCCTGCTGAGTTGCGTAGTCCAACCTATTGAATACCCTGGGGCTGTTGAATGCTTGAAGGCCACTGGCGGAAGTAAATACCGAGTTCAGCTGTATCTGTGGACACCTGACGTCGACCGAAGCCCACATTCCACTCAAAGCCACCAGTAATATCAACAGGGAAGCCGTGAGCGAACCCTCGTTCACTTGGGTTGGCGTCATGGTGCCTGTATCAATTGGGGGGTGCTGCGGCCATGACGCGCATCTAGGTGACCCCGTAGCCAACGACAAGGGCAAGAACGGTGATAAAGGTTGTAAACGTGGGATATAATTGCTTGAAACTCGTGTTTCAGTGGTTATAGCCCTTGTAGCTTGTCAACACACTCTTGCATTCCAAGCGGCATGCACAGGGCATGCATCCGTCGTATATGTAAGCGGTGTTGAAAAGACGTGAAACACGCAGATCGCAATTCTACCTTCACGAGAGAGTTACCACGTATAGGTATGCGTGTTATTGTTGACAATATTGGGTGCATCTTACAATCTGGTCCTTTCCGAGGACATCTGGGGGCGCCTCAACCTTCTTGGGGATTTGCCATTTCTACACGACAGCCCCGTGGGCACTAAAGGCAGGCCAACGCTCAGCCCCAATCTTGGGTTCCAAGTTGGACCAAGGACCCCTAATGGGGTTGTGTTTTGGCAGTCTTTCAGGAGTTACAGAAGATTTGAACTGGTGGTGGGCTGGCCCAGGTATGACAACTGTAAGCAATACTTGAAACTAAATTAGAAAACAGGCAAGTGAAGTCATTCTTGCCGAAGTACAGCTGTCGTCCTTCTTACCAACAGGTCAAGCTACGGCACATCAAAGCACATATGTGTGTGGCCCAGTGCTAGCGGCTACCACAAACCCCTTCAGCCAGTGCAGCCATTTGAGCCCCTGGGGTGTGCACATATTTACGCACCCGCAAATGGACCTGGGTGCTGCGGTACTGAAAGGCTGTGTTGCGTCATGCACAACATAGTAAAAAAATTGTGCGCAACCCATCGGCCACAGGCCTAGTTTGAAGCAGCTTGCAAGTGATCAAGGTAAACAGGCACAAGCCAGTCTGGTAACTTAGGCCACAGCATGCAAAGGAAAAGGGCTACTTTCTACATGCTGTTACCATGATGTTGCAGAAAATCACGATAGAACAGCGCCACCAGGCTAGACATAGTCCCGCCACCTGTTGCCACAGCTGGTGCAGTTGAAAAACAGGGTCATGCCCTCCTCAGTGCTGGCTGAAAAGAACACCGCCTCGTTGTGGTTGCACTGCGGGCACCGCACGTCCCTCGTCCGCGGCAGCGTGGGATCCGACCGCACGTCCTTCAGGATGATGGTCTTCTCCTTGGCCGAGTGCCGCACCTCGTTGCGGTACACACACCACTCAGAGGGGTCTGCGTCTTCTTGGTACCCACAGCTTCTGCAGGTGTACACCAGCTGCCTGCGCTCCCTATCCTCTTTGGGGTACAGCAGGTCGTTGCTTTCGGGACAGAAGCGCAGCTTGGGGCCTGGCCGCTCCTGCTGCTGCTGGCCTGGCGCTGCAAACTCCATGCTGTTGGCTGTCTGCTAGTCACCAGCTGTGAGTCCTTGGCTAGCAGCAGCACGCTTGGTTGTTTGGTTGGTTCCAACTGCAGGACATATAAGGGTATCTTCAGCTTGCAAGGGGGGGTGTAATGCTGGAACCCACTGGACTCCCAGCTGCACAACTTTGTGAATATGCATGCATATGCATATATGCAGTGCAGTTTGCTGCAACCAGCTTTTAAATTGGCAGACTGAAACCCTGCTTGATGTAAAAAGCAAAGATTTATACCTCTAACGAACGCCCAGCTGTCCCTCCTGTATGCAGCAGGGTAATGGTGACATTGCTCTGCTGGACTGCACCTCAGAGCGTGTCAACGAGGCTCGCAGAATCAGTAGACACACCTACACACCAGGTTCAACGAGCGGTCGCAGTGTGCGTATATGGCGAGGTGGAAAGGGCGAGCAGACAGAATGGTGGCTTTACCAAGCGGCTTTTGTGAAGTTATAAGACCCGCATATGCATGCAAAACTGCCTCGGAGGTAGCATAATACCATCAAGTAATTTCCTCCCCAGGGTGCAAACAATTTTGGGCGCAGAGCAGAGCCAACAAACCACACAAAGCGTACGCTCAATGCGCGTGTCATGCATGACTGTTGTACCAGGTTACAGTGGGCCCGGTGTGCCTTGCTCGCGGGTCGAGTGGCAGCCATACCATGTGAACTCAAACCCTAGCAAACCCAATCCCACCGTGTGGGTGCCGCATATGCTCCACGCCCTCTGCCTTATCAGCAGTTATATCACTTGTTCATACCGCTAAATAGCAGGTCTGGCATATTTCTGCTTTTCTACTGGTCTTTTGACTCTCCGGAAGGCCTTTGCGTTCGCCCTACACACACCCAACCATGCCGGTGGAAACAAGGTCGAATGCACGCAAGCGGGACGAGCCACCACCCAGCCGCGAGGATAACGATCCAGCTGCGCCTGATGCGGCTGCCACGCACCAGTACTCGTGCAGGATCTGCTTCGAGGACACAAACGACGTGTCGGAGCTGATAAGCCCTTGCAAGTGCGCAGGTACGCCTTGAGAGGTTTAGTAAAGCTCAGCGAGCGCACACATATATACAACAGGTGCCGTTGGTACTACACGTCTCTCATACTACGTTGGACAACTTGCGCGGGCGGTCAGAATGCTGGAGATTTGGGGGTGGCAGTGCGTGTGTGGACACATGCACTGCCACATACGCTGTGTCCACTTGTGGCGCTGTTCGGGGCATAAGGCTGCCGTCCTTACTTGGCAATCATAAGTATTGCTTTTTGTGACAAACGTTGCGAAACCCAGTTGGCTGAGCCACTTTTTGACCGTGTCGGAACTTGCAAGGATGAGTCACCGCTTGGTGTCGATACCACCCAGTGGGTCCACCACTAGCGCCCAATCTGGCAACACTGTCCATACCCGTAGTCCTGCCCTCCTCCCAGTTGTCCACGTCCCCTTGCTTATGTATGCGCCTGAGGCTGTGCACTTTCCCCACAGGAACCCAGCGCCATGTGCACTTCAAGTGCCTGAGGAAGTGGCAACACAACGTGGTGCGCGGGGGGGACCCAACAGACGGTGTGTACCCCTTCCCACCATATATTTTATACCTCCTCTGATGTGATGTGCAGTAGTGGGGTGCCAAGTCCTGAACCGCGGCTCCACGCACCACTAGGCGCACACTGTGTGGTACCACTAGGAACACAGGCACTTCCCCGCAAGTACCTCAATGCAACTCCAAACCACCTGTCCACGTCACTAGGTGTGTAGGTGCACTGTGATGTCTCGCACCTCCACACCACTAGCACCCACCTCAACCCACCACACCCAGCAAGGACTTGATATATACTACGAGCAGTTGCTGCGCAAGGGCACCAACCACTCACCCCCCAACCCCCCACCCACTATCCGCAGAGCGCGCCTCCCGCTGCGGCGTGTGCCGAGGGCTGTTCAGTGTGCCCCCGCCACGTGGCCCCTGGCCCACACGCCTTGGCGCCGCCTTGAGAGGGGCTGCGGGCGCGCTGTGCATCACACTGCTGGCGTTCGGCCTGTCAGGTGCGCCGCCAATGCCTCCCTTGCCATGCCATGCTCTAAACCCTAGACTGGCCTTTGAGCCTTTGGGGTCGCCGCCAATGCCTGGCCTGGAATTTTCTGCTGTTACTGTGCCACAGCCTGAACCCTAAACCCTGAGACCCTGAGCACTGGCTGGCTGGCCTTTCCAGCACCACCTGCCCTGACCCGTGTCTCTGCCACAACCAATCCAACCAGACACCACACCACCACCACCACCCCCAGCTCACCCTCTCCTGGCCTCTTCACCACCCACACCCACACCCACCACCACACATCCACACAACCCACCTCATCCTGCTTGCCATGCTCCTCCCGACCCCCGCAGCCACCCCCACCCACTTTCCATCCCACCCACTCCTGTCCCCCAAGCCCGCAGGCCCCCCATGGCCCCACCTCGCCCTGCTCGCCCTGCTCCTCCTGGGCACGCGCTCCCACTCCCTGCTTGCACTGGCGCTGCTGCTCATGGGGGGCCTGCTGGCTACGCTGCACGCGCGCGGTTTGCGGCTGGTGCTGCGCATGGACCCGCATGGCCGCCTGGGGGTGGCGCTCATACGCCAGGGGGCAGAGGTGGAGGGGTTAGGGCCAGGTGGGACACAGAACTCAAAAGGGGCGGGAAATAGTAAATACGAGTATATTGTGTTTCTGTCTTGAGGGAGAGGGGGATATATGCAAACGTGTGGCCTGCGGCTGGTGCTGCGCATGGAGCCGCATGGACGCCTGGGGATGGCGCTGAGGTGGAGGGACTGGGGCCATGTAGGAGGGGAAAGTAGGAAAAAAAGATGAAAAAGATAAGCGCACTGCGCATTGGTTGTTCAATTGTAGTCGTCCAGTTACTCCCCTGTTTCCGCTACCGTGGTGCTCGCAACATCGCCCCAATCCCCTTCTCACAGGTGTGCTGCTGGTTGCTGCCGACCGCCTTGACCGTTCCATGTTCCGCCGGAGCGTGGTGCTGGTGTATGACCACGGCAGGCACGGGGCAAGGGGGGTGATACTCACAGGTAGGGGATGAGGGGCCTCCCGATGCATCCGCTTGCGCCAATGCCATTCCAGCGGTTGGCAGGAAATTATTCCATGCCAACCAGCAGCAGCAATCCCAGTGCGTTTGGTTGGTGGAATGTAGGGGCTGACCTGGACCGTTTGTTGGCTGCATTTGCAGGAACGCACGTAACCACTTGATCAAAGTAGCACTTGCGCGTACACCCCTTGCTGTCTGCTGAACCCACTGTGCCTCCCCCATTGCGCCCAGCACCGCTTTCAAGTGAAGAGCGAGCAGTGGCCATCAACACCACCGCCAACCCCCAGCTGCTGAGGGACCCGGTGGTGGCACATTTCCTGGGGGGGCCGGTGGGGGCACCAGGTGGGGGAGGGGGATTAGGGGGAAATGTATGCTACTGTTTGTTTTGATTGCTACATTTTTAGTTCCATTTGTTGAATGTAAGCAAGACAACGGCGCATACACGTGCGTTGCTCTGCTCAACATTGACAGGCATTCACCAATGCTCCCCACCTCCTCGCCCCCCACCCTACCTACCCTCTTATCCCCACCCTCCCACCTCCCCACCCCCCACCCCTCAGGCGGAGGCCCCACCCGTGAAATGGCCATTCTCCACTCCGCCCCCGACATGGTGGGGGCTCGCAAGGTGGTGCCCATCAACGCCACCCACCCCCCACCCCCCACACCCGCGTACGCCGTGGCTGGTGGTGTGTACGAGGGGGGCCATGTGGGGGATGTGGTGGGGGAGGTGGTGTCCCGGCGGAGGAGGGGGCAGGCGGCGCACGTGCGTGTGTACCATGGGGTTAGCGTGTGGGCGCATGGTCAGTTGGAAGGTGGGTGCTGGGGGTTGGGGATGGTGCATGGGTGTGCGCACGTGGCCCCTGGTGGCCGCCAGTGGGTGTGGGAATGCAGGGTGGCTACTGTGGGGTGGGGGGGGACATGGTGAATGGGTATCCGCACATGCACCTGGTGGCCACCGGAAGGGGTGGAGTTGGGTGGGACGGTTGCTGGGTAAATGCGTGTGGGGGCTTGTTGTGTCACAAAGTGTGGATAGCCTATTGCAGTTTGGTGAGGTTTGCAACTCCTGCACGTAGCATGATCCTGGGAAGGCATGCATGCAAGAGTAGTACTCGCCCCTATAGGCATCCCGGGCCAACCCCAGAATCCAAAGGCAACCCCAGAATGCATCATGCTGCACACTGTATTGTCCAGACTGGAGCTGACAATTCTCCCATTTCGTGTGCTGTATCCCACACGCATGCAATGATATTGATGTCGATGCAGCATTAACATTCTCGCAGGCGAGATCCGCAGCGGTTCCTGGGCGTACCTCCCTGCCTCCCTTGGCGACGTGTGGCGCACCCCCCCTGAGACCCTGTGGGCAACACTCATGGCACAGCAGCACAGGCTCACGTGGGGGGCGCGGTGAGGTAGGAAGGGGGATTGAGGCACAATTAAAGAGGAGGGGAGGCGGATGGCACAGCAGCACAGGCTCACGCGGGGGGCGCGGTGAGGGGGGGAGGTGGTGATGGCACAATTAAAGGGGAGGGGGGGCAGATGGCTCAGTGCGCGTGGGTGGGGTGGGGCAGGGAATTGGCGTAAGCGCAGGGGAGGGCTCCCTTGGGGGTGCAGTGCCGGGTGCTGATAGGAGCCGGGGCTTGGCTTTGATTGGTAGCATGTGTTGTGTATGTAGTTGTAACAGGGAAGGGTATGGGGTATTGGAAAGGGGGGGAGGCTTGGTGGCTGTCTGACTAAGCGGAGCACTTTTTTGCCAGTGAGCGGCAACCTAAGTGAGTGTACTTGGAAAGCAAGCTGCTCACAATGGATTGTCAGTCAATGAAAGGCTTTGAAAATGCTTTTTTCACTATGTACTTTACCAGTAAATAACAGAGTCTGACTCTGCAACAGTGTCACTAGGGTGTCCTTTACCAACAGTCTGGGGTAAGTTACCGTGGGAGTCCCACAGTAGTGCACCTGGGGGTCGATGTACAAGTTCTTGAACAAGTTATTGTCAAATTTGTTGAACAGCTGGCAGTGCATGCTATGATGTTAGTACATTATTGCTCTCTTAGCTAGCTATTAACAGGAGCAACAGCAACTGTTGCTGCTGCAACGTGCTCAGTAAGTAACTCACGGTTTGTAATCCATACAATCAATTGTAACAGTGTGAACCTCTCAGCCTGAGACCGGGTTTGGAAATGCTACCTAGCTTTGAGCTCAGTTACAACTGTAACAATAGGGAGGGCATTGCCCCCACCGCCTCCCATCACCACACCGGCTGCGCCACCGGGTCTAGGGGGGCATCCGCGCACAGGTGCTCCTCGTTGCGCACAGGGCTGAGCTCCCATGGCTTGATGCCTGCCGTGTCCAACGCGGCATACATGCGCGGCAGGGAGGAGTCGGAAGGCCAGGCGCCGTCCGGGGTGGCGACGATGGCACCTGTGGGAGGGTGGATGAGTGGTGGGTGATGTGTCCGACCAGGACTGGCTGCCTGGTGGTGGCGATGTCCATGCGGTGTGGTGGCGGAGGGTGGTTGCCAGGAGTGGGTGCTTCACAAATGTGTACGCATGTGAGGGGGACTTGGTTTGCCAGATTGTCAATGACTCATGGCGATACCTAGAACACCCCGGATAAATTGTAAAATTTCAAATCCCACCTCCCCTCATAAGCATCTCCCTAACCGCCAGTCCCCACCTGTGTACGTGATCCCCGCTGCTCCCGCCGCCCCGCTGTAGTAGAACACGCACCACCCCAGTGCTTCATCGCAGTCCAGGATGCGCCAGAACTCCTTGCTGGTCACACCATTGTCAAGTACGCTGAAGAAGAAGGTGGCGGGGGTGGGGCCGCGGCGCACGCGGTAGTGCCTGGGGGGTGTGGGGTGGGAGGTGGGGTTGGCATCGGTGAAGGGGCACGCATGTGTGGATCTGTGCGTGGATGGGTGCGTGGGAGGGATGTGGATGGTGCACAAATGGCGGTATGGTGCGTTGTCATCCACAGGTGGCGAGTGTTGGGAAGCTTGCCAGCACCACCACATCCTGAATTTGTCCCACTTGCGATGATTCTTGTTCACTGCCAGTATGCCCTTTTACCCTCATTTCCCTCCACCCCTTGCTCCCACCCCTTCCCCACCCGTGGGCCAGTCTGATCTTACAGCACGCCCCCTCTCCCCCCACCGGCCCCCTCACCTCTTGCGCCACACCTCCCTCCCATCCAGCGTTTGCACCTTGAAGATCGGGTCGTACCACAGCGTGTCCTTGGCCTTGCCCCGGTAGAACAGCTGGTACTGGCAGGGGAAGTAGTCATACGCGGGGTTCTTGCCTGCAGGGGAGGGAGCGCACGCGCAATCTTTAGGGGAAGTCGTTGTACGCGGGGTAATTGCAGGGGAGGGGGAAGCGTGCAGCCATCAGAAGAAGCCATGTGCTGCATGGACAAGCAAGAAACTCTGCAGCATCCATGCACCTGGGCTGAGGCTCATAACCTCCCCACAATGCCCCCATCCTTACCTCCCGTAGCCCTCCCATCCACTCCCCACCTACTGCCACCCACCCACATCCTTCCCCCCACCACCCTCCAGATCCCCCCAAACCCCCAATCACCCCACATACCTGCCGCCACCCTCCAGCTGAATGGCTTCTCTCCCTTGAAGAATGCGATGAACAGGTCTTCAGCCAGGCTGTGGCTCATGGCTTCCCCACGGAACGAGGCCAGGGGTGCGGGGTCGGGCTGTGAGGGTATCTCTGCGCTCAGGCCCAGGCAGTTGTGCTTCTGCAGTATGCACAGCGAGAACTGCTCCAGCTTGGGGGACTCGTAGGAGGCGATGCACCTGGCGAGGAAGGGGAGTTTGGCATGTTTCAGAAAGTGCATGTGTCCAGAAATTATCTTGACAGGGTCATAATAAGACCCTGTCATAATATGGGGTTACGACAGGGCAATGGTTTTTTTGCTTTTGAGGTATGCAGCAGGAACTTCGCTGCAGCTTGGTGGCCTTGCAGCAGGCAATGCATCTGGAGGGAAGTGAGATGATGGCAGTGACTGCTAGGGTTTTGGGTGTCAACACATGCAGGACATGTCGCCGCGTAGGGAGTGACCTCCTGTTCCCCACCACATTCACCCTCTTTCCACCACCGTGACATGCATTCTTGTCATGTGAAGAATGCTTTAAACCGCACCTGTAGCTGCACACTTGGTCATTGAAGCTGCACCCCTGCAGGCAATCCAGCGCCGTCTTGCACTCTGCATCCCGCACGCATGCCAGCACCTCCCCGCCGCAGTTTTGTATCATGCACCTCAGCTCCTCAAGTCCAGTGGCTTGCACCTAACAGCATGACGTCATGTATGAATTATCCACATGATTTCTGAATTTCTAAATAATGCAAGTTGCCAGCAAACTCCCCCGGCTCGATGTGCGTTTGAGTGATATTGGCCGCAGCGCAACTGAAGCACCAGGGGGAAATACTACCCTGACTATGTTGGCTGCTGCGGCAAACAAAAAGGGAGCAGCAACCATAACAGGTGGATACGCACCGAGTTGGCCACCTCGGGCACTCGAGTGATGTACTGGTTGATCACCACCAGCATGATGTAAAAGAAGTCCTCCGAGCTTTTCCTCCCATACAGCTCCCCCAGTAGCGTGTCCACCTTGGCGTTCTTCGCCGCCTGGGTCCAGGGCAGCTTGGCGAGGAGACTGGTAAATGCGTCGGATTTGTCGAATCTGGCGCCCCCGAACCTGGAACGGCAGCAAAATCGGGATTAGCGTGCAGGGATGTGTCTCGCCACACCAGGAGCGGCAATGAAAAGTGGTAGGGTCTAGGGTTTCAGGTTCGAGCTTCGGATTTACAGCAATGTAGGGTTAAGGATTTGAGCGGGTTGCCATACCTGGTTTGCTGCATGAGGGCAGGGGCGCAATCCATAAACACTGCATTAGCCACCCCCTGCGCTGCTGCTGCAATTTGATTGGCTGATCCAGCATCCTGGATGGCCACCCCGAACATAACCCCCGACCTCTCCAGGTCGGCGTTAAAACTCGCTACGGTTTTAGGGTCTTGCAGCTGGCTGGTGCTGTATGCGCTGATGGTGAAGCCAGGGTTGCTGATGTGCAGCTTGCCGCGCATGTGGTCAAACACCTGCCACATGGAAAATAACATATGAAAAAATAAAAGTAAATTGAATAAATTGAATACATGGATTGATAATTGTGCAGCTTGGTGACAGCACAAAAGAGGTCCTCTTGAAACAAAAGGGCCAACAGAAAAGGGTTATAATGCATCCTTTTGCCTCCGCAACACACCTCGGACCAGGACACCCCAAACATGCTGTCCACCTCCCCAGGGAACACAGCTGTAATGTGCACCCCTTGCCCCGCACCGTCCCCTTCTGGCTGTGGGGGTGAGACTGGGGAGGTGGGTGGCCGGGTGGTGGCGGATGTCGCCACCTGTCCCCGTTGGAATCCGCCATGTGGGTGGGGCTGGTGGGGTTGGTGCCGAGGGAAGAACGTGGCAGCGGTGATGGAGAGAAGCGCCACAGCCCACCCTGCCATGTGGGTGCGGCTGCGGCGGGGGGCTAGCCTCCCTGCGGTGTTTGATGGTATTGTATTCCCCCCTGGGGCAGCGGCGTGGGTGGCTGTGGGACGCTGGCTGTGGGCACCGGAGGGTGTTCTAGTGGGTGCCCAGGTGTGGCGGGTGGGTGGTGGTGGGTGGTGGGTGGTACGGCTGCGCAGGTGGGGTGGAGGGGCTCCTGAGGTGTGGGGAGTGGTGCGACGGGTGGTGCTGGAGCTGCTAGTGCCTGCCCTGGCTTGGGTGGGGGGTACAGGGGTGGTGCATGCTGATGCCATGGTGCGCTGACTGTGTGCCGGGACGCTGGTGCTGTGAGGCTGTAGTTGATAAATTTCAGATGGAAGTGTTCGCTGGCTGTTTAAGCTGGTGGGTTAAAAGTGAGACAGCTCTGCTGCACACGTTTGATTCGCCTTGCCGAACCACAACCACACACTGTGGCGCAGCCAAGTCACCTGCAAGTGGTTAGGCAGTCGTTACAGACGGCGTGAAGATTTTGATGCGCTCAACCAAGACAGGCTACGGCAGCGAGTTTATACGTATTCGTGGCATCGGAAACGAGCACACGCATGCATGCATTGCAATGCATTGCATTTACCACGCATCGCACATTTTTAAAGCTGATGTACCGGCGATGCACCCGTAACCGGTTCAGCACTGGCTTGCGTGCTTTGAATAGCGCCTGGGCCACATGCCATGCCATTGCCCTGATGCCGTGTGGTGACCACAGCAAGGTCACAGCTCGCGAGGGCAAGGAGACGCCATAATAATTAAATTGACCAATCCATAGATACAAATATTCCCGCAGACGTGTGCACGGGCCCTTCCGACACAACGCACGACTCCTGCATCGATGCCAATGCTTGCAACCAGAACATGCCATACCTTCCTGTGACTGAGTGGCGTAAGCCACCTGCTCCCGAGGTTCAAAGGTGCAATTTCTCAAGTATATCCTTCTTCTGCAAGTTATCCGAAAGTGGGCCCCACCCCGTATTGCGGCAGTTGTAAACAGTGACGCAGCACTGCTCGTCACTGCCTGTTGTTATAAATGGTGCCCTATACTCTGGGAGCTCTATTTTCCCTTGATGGTCGTAGTCCCTTGCAGATTTCCTGAATACAAGGCTCACATACGTCCGAGTTGCCTGGCCAACGGTGCTCGTTTTGTTGCGCACTTGGAACGGCGAGGGAAGGTGGGCCACGTGATGCATGCTAGTGATTGGAGGTACCAGTAATGCATGCATAGAGCTCAGGGCTGCAACAGCGACAGTGGTCTGTCCCACTCTAAGCATGGAATCTACGCAGAACTGGGTTGTTCAAATAAATTCCGTAGGCAGCTTGCCATGTCCTGCAGGGGGGTGACGCATAGCCATATGCATAGCCATCTCCTTGATTCTTCAGATGACCTATAAGAACTGCCAGCCCATCACTCCCTTACCCAGAGACGCCTGTGCACTTTCAATAGCACCTCCTGCCCTGCCCGTGCAGCCCAGCTCCCATGAACGCCCTGCAGCACAGCCCCCACTCCCCCACACCACCACCACCATTCACCACCTGCCCGAGCCCCTCCTGGCGCACATCCTGCCCCTAGCCACCCCTGCAGCCAGGGCGCAGTCGCAGCTGGTGAGCAAGCAATGGGCGGCTGTGTTGACACCACCTGCTATGGCAGACTTTCAACATCAGCCGGTCGCGCCTCCCGCGCATCACCATCTTGCCAATGCTGCGTCACACGCGCCACCTCAAGTGTGCATATCCAGACAACGACGGTCTATCAAAGACTCTACAAGCTTTACACCCTGCTGTGGTGGACACTGTGGACTTGTATTACGCCATGGCCAACCCAAGCTTGCCCATTGACTTGGTGACCATGGGCAGGCAGCTGGGCCTCTCCAAGCTGGTCCTGCAAGGACCAAACTTTAACAAACCCCCATCGCCAGTCCTCCAAATGTGCCCAGCTTGCCTCAATGACCATGCTCACCAGTTTGGATTGGTGCCAGCGCGACGCGATGGATAGGCATGTGTCTTCCCTAAAGCTTGCTCCACATTCTCCACACCAAACTCTACCTGCCAGCCCAGGACCCCACCACCGCTGCAGACATGTCACCCTGCGCCACTTGGAGCTTAAAATTGAGTTTGCCTCTGGATATCTTTGGGATAAGCACAGCCTGCGGCCCAATGCTGCCATCTGCGTTGCCTGGCAGCCCTCATCAGCCTTCGAATGTCATGCCTATGCCCCCTACCAGCGCTGAGTCCTGGGCAATATGTAAGCAGCATGCTCTGTGCCTGATCTTGCACCACAGCAGGAAGTGGCAACCGGCTTTGCCAACGCCCGGCAATTGGCCGCTAAACTCTGGCTAATATTGACTTGTCCGCTGCCCAGTTGGCCAGGCTACCGGCCGCGGCTCTAGGGTTTGGCCAGTGCCAGGGAATGAAGTATCGTCAAGTTACAGCAAGGTAGCACTACAGGCACCAATACAGTAAGGTAGCACAATGGACATACTGGAAGAATATTGTCAATGAAAACGTAAGATACACTCACCGTCTTGGCTGTCTTAAAAGCATAGCTGTCTGCGCATGGTCAACACACCAACTCTTTAATATTCACTGCACGCACGGGTTTGGACAATATGTTGCAACCTGAAACCTTCACGCATGGAAAATTACCAATATCCTATGTACACGACGGCCTTTCGAAGCAAAATACAATCCTCTGGGGAGGAGGTCTGACAAAGCTTTGGCTCTATTTGAGATACCAAAAACTGCCTCTTGAAAAGTCAAATAGCAATAGAGAGCGCGGCCAAAAGTACAAGGGTTAGACTCGGGGGCTTGTATACAGACACTAGGCTCTACACTAGAGTCGCAAAAAAGGAGACAGTTCAAAAACGCAATATGCACCCAACACGAAACAGATAGCCACAGTACCACAATATGCACAAGAGCTTGGGTGGTGAAAATACCATACAACCACCAGCAGCTTGTGTGAATAGTCAGGCGATCTGTTAGTAAGATGAGCGCAGCTCAACTCTGGTGCAGAGCAAACGCAAGCAAAACCACTAGCTACTCCCCGCGAAGGGCACATTGGCCACTGTACTCATCGGCGTCAGAAGCGACTGACAGCAGGTCAAAATCGGGCGAGCCTATGAGCAGCCTGTAGTCGCCACAGCTGCCAGACCTCAAGAATGACACACCACAGGCATCCATGTCCCTCAGGGCTTGCAGGTTGCTCCTGCTTGCAGTGCGGGCGTTACACTTCCAAACGCTGTCCTGCACCAGCGGGTTCGCCGCCCCCATTGACCTTGTGGGCGGTGAAACGCCCAGGAAGGTTGTGGGCGGTGACCCCAGCAGAGCTCCAAACTGCGCCAAACACACCCAGTTCAAGGTTGGTACGGGCATTGGGCATGACGATGATGACACCGATCTTTGCCACCCACACGATCCAAACTCCAGCAATAACGAGCCCATTAACGCCCAGTAAGAACAGTCCATATAGGACAGGGAAATACGGTGCATCAAGGCCGTTATCAAAGCACAATGCTCTTCACGGTTTAAACGTCGAAGCAGGGCAACGTATCGAAAGCCACTCACGCGCCTCACCTGCATGATGTTCCTTATCTCCTCGATGCCCAGCTCCTCAGCGTCCCTGCTGCAGCAGAAAGAAAGAGGGTTCGAATACTGGAACCTCAGCAGGATGATGAAACAGCAGCACACTGTATCAGTAATAGGGCAACCCACTCACTTGGCACATGTGCTCTTGGTGTGGGAGGCCTCCGAACTGGAGACCTTGGCCAGCTTCCCAGCCCTTGGCCGAGGGCAAGCGATACCGCGCTGCAAAAGGACAGTGGATCAGCTTGGGAGGCTGGAGGCAAGCAGGCAGCTCGACAACCATGTCGAGAAGTCCACGGGCGCAAAACCTTCTTTGACTGTCGAGGGTAAACACTCACCGGCTCGGAAAACTGCAAGCCCCCGCCGTGATTGGGGAGGAACACCGGTTCCGACTGCACCCTTGGAACTCCACGCTGCAGAGTTTCCGTCATTGGGGTATAAACCGCTGGTGAAGGAAGGAATTCAAGGCGAACTCCCCAGAGAAGTCACGCCGACATGGAGTGACTGGAGCGAGCTGGGCGGCTGGGCAAACAGAGCAGCAGCCGGCAGTACTGGGCGGTACGATCTGCTATTTTGTGTATAAGAAAAAAAGTGGGTGTTGGTGGCGCAGTGTTTCCTTGTTTTGTTTGCTTCAACCAACGGGATATGCTTTCTAGAGGGAGCTTCCCTCCTACATTTTGGGAGTGTTACTGTGGAGGAGTCTCCCCTTCCCGCCACAAATTATTGCCAGTGGCATGCCTCCAGTGGCCATACACTTCTTTAACTGAGCACACACTTCTTATCTGCCTGTTGCACTTGATTTTTTTCCATATATGATAGTTGAGTGCAGAGGCAGGTGGCCAGCATGCAACGCAGTCACTGATATTAGCTTAAATGTGAGCTAAGTCATACGCATGCACAGTGGCTGAATAATGAAAAGGAAGTTGAAGTCAAGCTCTGTACCATCTTATATACCTCTAATTGTTTCTTAAATAGGGCACACACTATTATACCCCCTTGTGGCTGTACCAGCAATGCTGGCCGCACCTCCAGTGCGGTCAGTGTGGGCGCCTACTGGCTGCATGCCAACCACAGCCCACTTGACACACCTGACACGCAAGCAGCTGCCAGCATGCAACTTCAGATTGCTCCGTTGCCATTCTTCACCGCCACAGCTGCAGACACCAACCAGTACTATCCATGCATCATCAGGCCACGACAAACCTTCAGAGGTACAGCCAGCGCATCCAAAGGCATCAACCAGTTGCCCACCTGAATTAACCCTCGTACTATAATATCCAGCTCGTTTGCGCACTCCTGCTGCCACAAGTTCCTAACCATGGGGGTGCATCGCCAGCATAGTTTGTAAAACCCTAAACCCTAGCCCAGCATGGTCCACCCATGTCTGTCTGCCTGTGACCCTGCAGGCAGTCATCATCAGGCAGCAGTGCCCCTGGGAGGGCACCACGCTGGTGGATTGTGTGCGCCAGATGGCTGGATTGAGTGCTGAGGATGCCCACCTTCTGGTGGACCTAGGTGCGGCGCTGGGTGGTGGCAATGCCCAACGACCCATGCACGTCAAGCATGCCATTGCCACGGCATGTGCACTGGAATACTGCTGCATGTAATGTGATTGAGTCAGCAGTCCACAGCAGGCTGTAGCAATGTAGCGTGTGCTATTAAAGCAGAGTCTCCTGCCGGGGGCCAAATTGAGGGGGGGACCGGGGCACAGCATGCTTCAGCACCGATCATAGCCAGTACCCCTGGCATGACATAGCATCAATATATGCGCCGCTACAGGGGCTGTGTACGTGGGCGAGGGCGGACCAGGCGACGAAAAGGTTCGATGGCAGAGGGCATCCGGGGCTGGACCCGCCCCATGTAACCCCGTTGCTCGAGGCCAATGGCTGCGCATCCACCCACAACCCAAGCGCTTCCCGGCTGCATTCCAAGAGGACTGGTGCGCTGTTGGATAGATAGTTAGTTACAGAGTTTCCAGCTGTACAGATACATTAGCAGCCATCGTGCGCATACTGCGCCAAGCTTTCCGGGTATGCCATGCTTAGGGTTTAGGGTTGGCATAGCCTCAGTGATGCATATCTTAGTGCTCTGACGTATATAGCCGAGCATAGCTGTTGGGGATCCCCCAAGCCATTTCGCACAGTTTGTGAAGATTGTTTTGACATCGCGGCGTATGAGGCAACCACATCATCCATCCCCAACCACTGTTGTCAATTATTTTGTGGTCCAATCACCACGCAAGGCCACATAGTGGCATACAGACGTGCTTACATGGCATGCACCCACAGGAACGCGCGCATCATCAGCAACGACTCGGACTATGTGGTGGTGGACAAGCCTGGTGGTGTGCCCTGCCAGCCCCACGACAGCAACAGCAGGGAGTGGGTGGTGCCGTGCGTGTCAGCGGTGGCTGAGCTTGCGCCTGACCAGTGGCTGCAGCTGCTGCACCGGCTGGATGTGTGGACAACAGGTGGGGCGCATAGCGTGGAAAATAAGGAGCAAAAATGCAAATAAAACATGTTAATTATAAAGTAAGTATCGAATATGTATACTCGATGAGAACCATTTTATAAAAAGTAAAGCAACACAAGGAATGTCTTGTATAATATATGCTGGTCTGTCCTTGAGGGTGCAAGGAGGCGAGCCCTGCCCTCTTGCTCATTACGCCCCTGACATTGATTGGGGATGCGCCTTGGGGCGACCTGGTTGATCTGCGCCTCATGCTGCATGATGTGTTGACGTGCGGCATGTGGATGATCCGGGCCGAACAAAGCAACTCACTGCATGCAGGTGTGATGGTCCTCGGTAAGCAGGCCGCCGCCAGCCGCCGCTTCATGATGGCGCTGCAGGGGGGAGAAGTACACAAAACCTACAGGGTGCTCACCCGCCAGCCGGTGCCCCTGGGCCTGCTGGTGCACCACATGTATGGCGGGCCCTTTGGCAGGTCGGTGGTGATCATGCGGGGGGCGGGGCTGCGCGCGCGGGGCCCGCGGCTGCTGAGTGACGCGCACGCGCCTGGGTGGAAGGAGTGCCGGCTGGAGGTGCTGTCATGCCAGGTAGGACCAACCACATGGCTGTGGTGGACGGTTGGGTAAAGTTGGGGTTGTGCATGCAACATGCTAGTTATGGCGCCATGTGCCATCTATGAAGTTTGGTTTGCTCAGCGCTGGATCGGCAATGGAAAAGCCAACTTTAAAATGCAAAACTGCAGACTCTTGCGCTGTCGTGGGAGCTGGAGAGGGTCTGCTCAGCCGGGGGTTAGGGTTAGGGTACAGCCCTAGGACGTGCTATAGATGCGTAGGCGACAAAGGTCATGCATGGGCCCTGCTTTTCTAATTAATGCCAACCTGGGATGGTGACACTCATGTGCATGCACCGTCCTGTGGTGCATTTGCGTGGAATGCACCATTGCACCGTCTAGCTCACGAGCTCATTTATGAATGCAAGGACTTGGCTGTGTGCAGGAGACTGTTGCTGGTGCGGAGTGGTCCCAGGCACTGTCCAGTGAGGATGCACACACTGCTGAGAGAGCCAGCATTGCTCCAGACAGCGTTGACAGCACTTCACCACGGCAGGCATCAGCCTTGTGTTACGAGAGCCACGTCACGCTGCTGACAGGGAGGACGCACCAAATCAGAGCTCAGCTGGCCGCGATTGGGTGCCCAGTGATTGGGGACGCAATGTACACGCCATTACAAGGCAAGCTGGTTGATGCCAGTGCAGCAGGGCCTGGTGTGGCTGATGAGGAGCTTGTGGAGATGGTTGAAGTGTCAGAGATGCAAGAGGGTCCGATTGGGCTACATGCCTGGCAAATCGAATGGGCAGATGCTGGCATGCAATGTACTGCACAGCCTCCATGGGACAGGCAGTAAGCTGGTAAGTGGAGGATTTATAAGCGCACCAGCACAGCAGCAAAGGAATAGCATTCTCCATGCGTACATAAACAGCATAGCAATTTTTCTGCTTGGCTGGGTGGACAGCGGGCTTCACTTTGCAGCTTTGGCTTTAGCTTTTGTCTTCTTGGGGCTTGTTGGTTTGCTGGGCTTCTTGGTTTTCCCCTTGTCTGCAGATTTCTTCTTTTTCTTGGATGTCCCTTTCTTGTCCCCATCACCTTGAGCTTTCCCAGCGCGTTTCTGCAAGACAGGTGAATCAGTATGCTACAATTTTGATTACTCAACACAATTGCACAATCCCCATAGATTACCGGAGCAGCTTAGTCATCGTTCAATGCTGCAGCTACACACCGACATGTGTAACAGGTACTGTAATAGTTGAATCACTTGGCGTGCACATCCATTACACTCTGCAAACACATTCACCCCCACCCGGTGCTTTTTCCACATGGATTGGATCAAGCTGGCCGCTTTGTTGAGCACTCTCTGTAGCAGCGCCGCAGACCGCCGCTGCCTGTCTGCCTGCTGCAACTCTGCCTCGTATGCTTCCCTCTCGGCCTTCAGTGCCTGATGTTCAACCTCGTAGTCCTGCCACAACAATCATTGGCATGAACTAGCGACTCGAGAGTAAGATTTTTGCAGGTATGGTACCGCCATGACCTGGTCAAGCCACTCGTCATGTGCCACCATCATGCCACCATGCAAGTGCACAGTGCCCCTTACCCACTGGGGGCAGATCTTCTTGCATTCCTATGGGCCATCAGGTGCTGTGCATGACAGGATTATGAAGGTCCCGACATGTATTGGTGTTGGTCACAAGGGTTCACTAATGCATTTGTGGGGGTGTTACACTGTGCCGCATTATGCACCTAGGGCACACTGCATAATATTCGTTTACCACCCGGTGTTGGTACCAGGGGCCCCTGCATAAGATATGAAGCTACATCCCCTCACCTGGATTTCTTTCTTGAGTGCGTTGAACACTGCCAGCTCCTCCTGGTACTGCTTGTCCTTGCCCCCCACATCCTGGTCGTAAGTGTTCATGCGCAGCTCAACCTCCTGCTGGGCCTTGGTCTGCTTCTTGCGCAGCAGATCCTCCTGGGTTTTGTGCTCGTCAGCCAACTTTGCCAAGGTGCTATTCAGCTGTTCAACCTGCCGCACGCAACCCTACTAAATACTTGCTTCATCAGAACCCTAAACCCTAAACCGTCCAGTGGGCCACATATTCTGTAAGAGACATGGCTTTCTTGCCAGACATGCGCAGGCATGTTGCAGCCATGGGGTGCGTCCCAACAGGTCAAATTCAAAGCTGGTGTTGGACTCCTCGGCCCACCTCAGCAATGAGTTGCCGCTGCTTGCTTTCAAACGCTTGCTCTCCAGAGGCAGACTGGGTGCTGGCAGACGTGTTCATGAAATCCACCTGCTGCTTGTAGTGAGCCTGGACAACGTGTATTTCTTGTCTGATACGCTCTTCCTCCTGTTGGAGTTTTGCCAGCTGGGCTTGCCTGTCCTGGTGGTCCAGGGCAAGTTGCTGCTCCACGGCAAGTTTATCCTTGTAAGCCTGTGTAACAAGCATTGCTTAGCTGCTGTAATGGTAGTTCAGTAAGGGGAAACACATCGCCCAGAAAACCCAGTAGCTTACACTACTCTCGTGCTCAAAAGCTGCGCGCAGGTGCCTCTCTTTGATCTCATCTTGTTCTGCAGTTGTTCTGAGGCGCTCTTGAACAAGGTCTCTCAGCTGCACCAGTGAGGTGATGAGCGTTCATACCAAGGCATGGGCGATTATTGCGTGCCTGCATGGGTCCTTCCTACCTGGCAAAATGCTTGTGTTACTTCGCTGTGAGCCCACTGTTGTTCGTTCCTGTGGCAGAGATTTTGGCTCAGTAATCTGGCCCACAGCTGGTAAACAGCAGGTGTATACCTAGTGCAAGCGCATATGTATGCTGCACTTACCTCTGGGTCGTGCTTTCCAACTGAACAGTGATGTTGCTCAGGACTTCCAGCACGGCATGCGCATGGTGCAATGACTCCATGCCGTTCAGATGTCCCACCCAAACCCCTTCGACGCTTGCTTACCAGTGACGAGCCAGTAATCGCAACCCAGCGGTTATGCAAGCTTGTATCTGGACGACCCAACAGAGCCCGTTTTGAGCCCGAAGGACGCCAGAGACGACACAGCCATGGCTTCAGGGGAAGGACAACTGGAGCACATGCATGCATGTAGGGCGAAGAACGCATATAATATTAACGTATAAGCATGGCGGATGAAGTGAGTTATGTGCTTGGTGGCATGCGCGCCAGTGCTGAAGTGCTGACAAAAAACAGGTTAAATGCCATACAATGTCATTGCCAGTGCATAAGTGCTGCAAAATCAGGTTACATGCCATACATTGCGCTGCTCTTTGCCAGTGCAGAAGTGCTGCAAAATCAGCACAGGTATAAGATCTTGAACATTCGTTCAGCGTTATGTGGCCGGGTCCGCTTGCTAATTCCACGAGCGTGTAGCTGCAAAGGCATTGAGTTTCAACCGCTGTTAAAATTACGGGCGTGTGCGCCAACAAACACCTCCAATGGGGTTGGCAGACTTGACAGCTTTCCTTGCGGATGTGTCGGGCGGTTACGAAGAGTACGCAGACAAGCTGCTACAGGGCGGCTTCAGTACCCTGCAAGAGTTGAGTTGTGCAAACGAGACCCATCTCATGCCGCTGGGAGTTCCAATGGATGGGGCCCGTGTTATCATTCAAAAAGCCCAAGCGCGAGAAGCAGCAGGTACAGTGGCCGTGCTTTGGCTTGGGCACTGGGTGTGGAGTTTGGAAGAGTTTTCGTGTGTGTTGAGCTGATTTCTGGCCTGCATCTTTAGGTTGTGCAGCTGTGAGCTTGTTGCTTCAACGTGTGCACAGGCACCAGTCCTGTCCGTTGGGTTCCTGTGTGAAACTAGTTGGGTGCAGCTGGCGCGCAATCACTGGTGTGCCGTGGGTTGAGAACTGGGTGTAGGACTGGAATGAGTATCCCGCTTGGTCAACCTTGGGACTGCACAAGCATATACAATGCACTGCCAAAGAAGCCTCCAAAGGCTTCTTGGGTGGGGCGGTTCCACTTGCACAAGGGTGATCTAGACGCACTTTGTGGGTACAGATGACAACACCCATTTCACAGCATACCTGCAAGGGTCTTTTGTGTGCATCTCAACCACTAATGCCTTAGTCGCCCCAGACATCGTTTCACATACCCTAAGTGCCAAAACAGCTAGCTAATAGTGTCTGGTATCCGCTATCTGCAACTGACTCGTTGTGATGCTGCAACACTTGCACCAAACCGCTGTTGCTAATACTTCTGTTACCGCAGGCCGTGGGCTAGCCAGGCGTGAGTTGAGGTTTGGTTGCCAGCCGGGTGCTGAGCCGTCTTTGCTAGACAGTGATGAGGTGGAGCATTTGACAAGCAGTGGAGAGAGCCCCGTTGTGGATCGCAAAGGGGTGAGTGTAGGCAAACAGTCCCTTGTCGCACCACAGCACAGCTTGGCAGGCAACTTGAAAGTCAAATCTATTTCCAAGAGTTGGGGGTGCTAACGAACACCGCTATTGGCAAGATGCATAGCTATGTATGATAGCCAAACAGCATGACCGTACCTGCGGGAGTCACCAGGGACTATTGTCAGGTGACCTGAGCCTCAGGCTGAGGAACAGCCTCAGGCTGACCTAAGTCTCAAGCTGAGGAACCCTATCAGAACCCTAGCTAAGGGTTTCAGGAGTGACCTGTTACACAGTCTACCGGAACAACGGCGAGCAGACTGTCAAACTAACCCGTGCCGGGCTGCTGGTTCTTTCAACAGGCATACACCCCTGTGTGGGGCTCGTTGGATGGCGGGGACCGGTATCCTGTGGCTCACGCAACTGTTTCAGACTTCCTCGACAAAACCAAACTGGAGAGGCTGGACTTGGAACACCTGGCATCGTTAGGTGGGTGTCACTGCATTGCACTGATCACGCTCTGCACTGAGTTTCGTTGCACCAACGAGCCTGCTGCTGCGAATTTGCAGGTGCAGCAGATCTTGAGGAGGAGCTGATCCAAAGGGGTTGGCTGCACCCTGGAATGCACCCTGGAGTGCACCTTGGCACCCTGGTCAGGTGGTGCTGTCAGTAGCTGGGCTCTTGTTGCTCAGCAAGGTGGAGAACTGGCAGGAGCACCTGGTCAGATACTTCACTTTAGGCATGCAGGTGAGCGATCAGCAGCAAGCAATTGTGCGCGTGCGTCATGTGCATTTATGCAGCAGGAACAATACAATAGCTCGCTTGTGGCAGGTGCAGTACTTTGACAACAATGATGCGCCCGGGACGTATGCAAGCTCCTACACAAGTGGAGTGCTCGCCAGCAGTGAGGTGTATGGAGACGCGCTCTCCATGGTGAGCAATCACGTGTTTCCAACCATGATCAATATAATGGCCGTGTTGAGCTGGCGTTATATATATGACTGATGGTTGGCGATTCTGTCTGCAGATTGATAAAGTATTATTGATCATCGAAGCTCGTACCAAGCCGCAGTACCTAAGGCTGGGCTTCAGGGATGAACAGGGGCGTCCAATCGTTTCAGGCTACCAGCATGAGCTGTACCCGATCAAGGCCTTGCGAGAGATCGTGGGCAGTGCGATTGTGAACAGGGGATATGTTGAGGTGAGTACCGTGACAAATGGGCTAGGGCTGTGGTTAAGGCCTTAATAGTGGTCAACTATCAAATTACGGCTGAACATAAGGTAAACCTCCCCCTGCGCCTGCATGCTTGAAAAGGTGTGCCTTCATCTCCCAAGTTCATCAGGACACCCACACTGGTGCAGGCAGTTGGGTAGTGGGTAAGCGTCACTGGGCCAAGGTAGTCCACATCTGCCTTGATTGCTGTCAGTTGTCCCTTGAATGCGGGCAAGGGGCAGAATCCCCCTTGATATCAACTGCCCTTTTTATACAGTTTTTTCTAAAACCCTAAATCCTCAATGAGTAAACCTTGACCATTCAAGGCCTAAGGTAACGTGCTGGGGCAGCAAAAACATATGCCTGACTGCGTCACAATGTGGACATTCGCACACACCACCACTTACCTTCATGCGCGCAGGCCTCATCAATGATTGTGGTCAAGGTGCGCCACCGCTTGCTGGAGTTTGTGGTGCCTGGCGTTTTCCTGCCTGGCATCTCTGCTTACAACATTGGCGACTGTGGCAGCCAGTCGCGCAACCCTACGCTTGCCAGCTTCATGCTTCGCATGCATCGTATCGGCGACCGTCGCACGGTATTTAAAGGCCTTGGACGGGGGGTTGACCTAGCTCGCCGGGAAGTGGAGAAAGCAGGCGGGAGTTTGCAGTACCGCGCAGAGTCATATGGGGCATTGACCGTCATGTTAACTGCTGCACCGGTGCCTGTGAGCATCCTTGCAGCCCAAGGCCAGAGCTGATGCAGCTGCTCAGCTGTCTGGAGATTGTGCTCCGCTAAGTTTGAACGGCCATACTTGGCAGGACATGGGCTGTGCTAGGTTTGTGCATGGGCTTTTGGGCATGTTGCTAATGATGGATGCAAGTAGTGGGCAGATGCAACTCCATCAACATTTGGTCTCATGGACCTGGAGTCAACACACCAGTTTTCCAAAGCGTAGGCCATTTTTGTTTTGCTGGTTTGCAGGTGCGTGCTGGTTTGCAGGATTTTTGCAGTTAGTAGACACCAAAAATACGCTGATATTTCCCTGGGTATATTAGATCCCTGGACAAATAAAGCGGCTCAATCATGCTTGGTATAAGCATCTTCGCCCCATTTTCAATCCGCCCTACTGCTTTCTGCTTTGTTGCAAGGCGCCTTGCAACTTCAACACCTGGGTTTTTGTTTAATGATGGCTGCAGCTTACTGTGGTATCCTATTTTGTCTTTATAAGTCCCGCTGATCTACCATGTCCCATGATAAATCAGTGGGACTTAAAAACACAAAGACGGCTACCACAGTAAGCTGCAGCAGATGGAGACGATTTTTGCAAGGGCTGCTGCCTATTAGTTTGCTACTTATGTCTGTGTTCTATAGTGAAGGGCACTGTAGATGCTCACACCACTCATCTAGAAGTGCAAACGTCACCGCAAGGGCTTGTGGCTTTCTTTAAAAAACCCAGAAAAAAACATGCTTATTCTGTGAAATACGTATTATGTGAAATGCTTTTCTGGGCTCCCACCCGAACTCCTGAGATGTGTACTTCAGTTTTTAGTGACGAGCCAAATAATTGCAACCCATACAACGGTTTATGCAAGGGTTGTATCTGGACGACCCGTTGAGAAGGACGACACAGCCACGGCTTCAAGGGGCGGACAATAGGGGCATATGCATGCATATAGAGCGAAAAGTGCCGTGGCACGTCTGAGCGGCGTGACACTGACTTTAGTTGGAAACGTTCGCTCGCCAGTACCTATCACTGCTACTTGTGACAACGATATGCACTGTATTTTAGACGTTTATTCACTCTAAACGTTGCCATTGGGCAGAAACACCTGGCTCGTAAAACTCTGGCCATAAACACCACCCCTATAAGTTCCCTGTCACCAAATAACCCAGCAAGTATCGTTGACAAACTTGCCAGTAACTTTGTGGAGTACAGTAGCACTTACCCCTTACTGGGTTGTACAACGACGTGTTCCCAGCCACTCAGCATGGCCGCCCCACCCCCTTTCCGCCCAGACCCAGTTCCTACTAGTGGACAAATAGACGACTTCGTGCACCCGCAAAAGCGCAACCCACTGGTGATGGTTGGTACGTTCTATGCATGACAAAGAGCATGTCCTAGTTTTCAACTCCAATTCTGGCCACAAGTTGAAGCATTTGCCTTTGGTGTGCAGGTTGCATAGCCACAGCTGGTGTGCTTGTGGCTGGTCTGGCTGCGTTCAGGGCGGTAAGCCACTGCCCACCTCTAGTGCCTTGACCCTTTCACACCTTGCACGTATCCACGTATCCTGCATAGCTGCCATCTGTGTCAGACCATCCAACTGCATAAACCCTGCCACACACAGCCCACTGGCTCTGTCACAGCAGCACTGGAGCCCCCTTCCACACGCTTGAACCCCACACGCCTTGACCCCTGCAGGGCAACTCCAAGTTGTCGCAACAGATGATGAGGGCGCGTGTGCTATTCCAGGCAAGTTTAACCTCACTGCTTGTAATGATAATAAGAATAAGTATAGCACCTCACTGCGCGCACAGTACTACAATTGCACAATTGCTTACTCAACCCAGAGACCAGCCCCAGAGTTGGCTTGCACACCTCACGATTTGGTGCTGCGCCTCTGCTGCAGGGTGCCACAGTGGCGCTTATGCTGGGCACCACAGGGTTCCTAGCGGTGACCTCCACAGGGGAGACGCCAGCCACGCAGCCAGCCACGCACAAGTGAACCTGGCTAGTCACGCAGCAACACACACGGCTGCGCCTGTTCAGCTCGGCAGTTGCGCGAGGTGCGCAGCCAGATGTGCAGCCAGCCACACTCAAGTGACTTGAGCCCCAAGCCTGGTTTCCACACAGTGATGCTGGTGGCTGCGCCTGTGTATCTTGACAGCTGCGCCAGCTAGTCATCCAATGCGTGCAAGTGACTGGCCTAGAGTCTGGGGTATCACCCAATGGTGCTCAGGCTGTGCCCGTCAATTATGACAGCTATGCCAGCAGGCAGTCAACTGAATGTGGTTTTATACGATGGTTCAGCGCAAGGGCATAGTGGGCAGCTGGTGGGGAGGGTGGGTTGCAGTTTTCCTTGGGCAAGGCATGGATGGATGGGCGGGCAGGTCATAGGCACAGGTCAGCCAAGGGGTCCATGGCCATGCTGCCACATGTACAATATCGACAAGGCATTTGCAGCAGCACAAAGTGAGTTACCTCCACATGCTTTTGCTTGTGGCAGACAGGACTTGTGCAGCAGCACTGCAGCGACTTTCATTCTCGTTTTTTGGTCCTTTGACAAATGCATATGCATGTCACGAGGCCTCGTTCACTTTCACAGTGTGTCTTCGCAGTCTATTTTAGATATTTTAGAGCTGCTTAATATCCTCAGTGGGCGTGCATTAAAGGGCGCATTCTATTGCATTGGCATGGGGGAATGGTTTTAATTTGTGTCCAATTTCTGCGTGGACAATGCAAAGCTGTAATGATATTGTGCAAAACTGTGCTGTGCTGCCCACTGCCCTGTGTAGAGGTGGATCCCAACTTGAGTGTGCAAAGAAATCTATGGCTGTTTTATGACTGTAAGTCACTGCACACCATTGCCGCAATAGGCTAGGGATTTGTCAAAGCAACCACCCACATGAAATGTCAACAATTTTAATCACAACACTGTTGTGGCATATTGAATGCACTGCCAGCTACGACACATGGAATCATGGTGACCTGGAAAATAAAGCAACAGTGATTTTCATGCATTTAAATAAATTTCCTCACATTAAGAAAACGGCACCGCGTTGCAACAAACAACTGAATATGTACAAAATGCATGCATGTTATGTCATTTTTCATAACATGCATGCACACATGCACGCACTAGATCATCTTCCAGGCACTCCTCTAATGTATCATAGCAGCATGCAGCATTACCAATAGCTAGCCTGAAATTCAAATCCCGGACCGGTCACTCAACTTACGTAAATAAAATGACTGTGACAGTCACAAATTTCTGTCATCTGATGTGGAAACCAACGTACGTTTCATTCCCAGCACATGTGCCCAACGCGGCGTACTGCATACTTGTGCGAACATTTTACTGTCATGACATTATGTATACATCCTGCACCAATTACTATAATAGTGGATACTCTAGCTGCCATTGAGTTCAATATTTCCTTTAAGATTGATGATGCATTCTGTGTGCTCTGTTCTTTCACCTCCTGCATTCTCCTTTCACCTCCTGCATTTCATTTCGTCGCATGCAGCCGGCGCTTGGTGACCACGCCAAGCGCAGTCGCCCCATGGGAATCACCACAATGGTTCACATTCCCCTCCCCATGCGTGTCCCATCATCCACCTACGCTCATCCTCCTCCCCTTCTTGCGCTCCACCAGCAGCGGCACCGCCCACGCCGCCTTGGACCCCAGCCACTCCATCACATGCTGCCGCTCCGCCGCCCTGCTGCCCAACAACTTGGGCCCAAACGGCACGTGCTGCAGGCAATCCGAGCTGTCCCCCACCACCGCCTCATATTTGCTCCCAACAAAGCGCACCGCCCTCTCAACCGAGTTGTCAAAATCCCAGTCGCGCACCTCCAGCCCCAGGTTCAGCGGCAGGCGCAGCACCACCACCCCGACACCGATGCGCAGCACGCGCAGGGCGGGGAGGGGAGGCACCACTACCTCCCCCACCTGCCGCATGCTCTCCACACACAGCTTGCACAGCCCTTGCAGCATGGCCAGCCCTTCCTCCAGGTGGTTCACCGCACAGCCCCGCAGCTCTAGGTACGTCAGCTGCAGTGGGGCCAGCAGGGTGCGCGCATCGTAGTGGCCAGCAAGCCATGCGTTGCGGTTGCCTGAGTTTTCCGCACGCGTTGGTCCGCACAACGCCAGGCGCTGCAGCTGAGAGGTGCACCAGCTTGCACCGCCCTGGAGGTCGCATTGCTGGTGCGCTTGGCAGGCGTGGAGGTTGAGTGCGGTGAGGGCAGTGAGGCGGCGCAGATCCACAGAGTTGGGCGGCTGGGGTACTCCTTGGCGTTCAGAGGGGAACAATACCAGCTCCAAGTGGGGCAGGGTGACGGCGGCGCTTGGATCTTGGGTGGGCAGGTAGAGCTTGGCGTGGAGGAGGAGGGGCAGGCTGAAGGGAGGACCCGGCACATGCCTGCCAGTTGCATCCCGCTGGCGCCATTCCAAGCTGGTGAGCGACGTCATTGAGGCAAGCTGGGCGCTGCACGCAGTGAGCTGCTCAACCGATGGGTCGTCGCCCCTGAAGTAGCTTCTCCCACACAGGACCAGCTTAGTCAGGCCACGCAGACGAGCCAGCTGCTGGCACATGGCCACCAAATTCGTGCCCCCATGACCAGTGTAGATGTCATGTCCAAGTGTGACGGTTTCCACCACCCCTGGGTCTAATGCTTGCAGGATCTGCACCACCTTTCCCGCGTTTGCCTCCGCAATCTCGATGTGGCGCGTGTGGCACAGCATTGGCAGGAAAGTGATGAGCGGGAGGCGCTGGCGACTGTAGCTTTTGTACTTGAACGTCTGCCACAGATTGGGGGTGACCAGATTGGCCCACTGTCAGGCCAGTGACCAAGATGGGACCGGCCTGAGGAATGGGGGAGAAAGACAAATTGCAGCAAGCCTGAAGGGTTGCAGAGTGCTGCTTTTTGGGGCTGGCAACAGTTAAAAGCCTTGGATCCTGTTGGTTAAGGTAGAACGACTACTGTGCGATTGTTTAACCGGTTAACCGATCGGCAGGGTGCCACCAATCAACTAACGTCAACAAGCTCTGGCGTTACATTAATGGAAGCGCAATGGCGTACTTGTCAGGAAATATGGCGCGCTACACAGACGGTCCTACGTCTCACTGTTTGACGATGCAGGCATTGACCACCTGTTGCAACACTGCAATCATGCAAAGATACCGGAAGAAAACTCTCAGTGCGTTCCGACACTGCCGTTCCCTCCGTTCGTTCACCTCACATAGCCTACATATGCTTCATTAGGTGCTACCAGCAGCAGGCATATATATAGGGTGTGCGCAGTTTTGCATGCATGCATATGGTCGTTTGCCAAGGCTATCCTTGCCTGCGCTATCTCGTTCCCCACATACGCTGGTGTTGAAGGGAAATTGCCATGTCACGTCAAAAGTCGTCTGCCGCCAGTTTTGTACTTTATGGATAGAACATCAGTGTTTTCCTGGCTGTAACAAACAAACGGGTTGGCCACAACTGGCCAGCAATGCCAACTGCATCTCAACTTGAACAACGGTTGCTCCAGTGAGCTAGCGCAATATTTATGCGTCTGATCGTGACATCACGACACGAACTTCAGTCCTGAAGCTCGGAACTGTGTTTCTTAAAGTTGTGTGCCTTCGCGATGGATAGGTGTTTTTACTTTCACCCCCTTGCTGTTCTGGTGACCACTGCTCGCTGGCACTAGCATGCCTTTATTACGGTTTCTCTTCACTATAGAACTACACAAATAATAAACGACCACTGTAAGTGGTTTGCTAAGAGGAGTGGACCACCCCTTGAGACCCAATTGCATTGGGCACTATGCTGGTGTGGCATGTGCATGTTAAAACAAGCTACATACAAAGCATCCGTCCTCTCAAGAGACTGCTCCGCACAGCTGTGCACTGCAGTAAAAAGTGAGCGATAAGTGGCTGTCGTTCTACAGCAGTTGCACGCTCCAAGGCTGAAGTGAAGGGGTTCGCCTTCCAACGCCACTATTGACGCTGTGCTCAGTGTCGCCTGGTGCCCATGGAACCCTAAACCCTAAATAGCAAGTAGTTGCACGGTACCATAGCGTCACACACTCCCCCCCTTCCCTCCCCATTTCCACTTCTCTCACAGCCTCTCCCTGGCCCAACCAGAGATGGCACCCTACCGAGTCCCTCATTTGCACGCGCTCCCCCCCTCCCTCCCCGTTCCACCTCGCTCACAGCTCCTCCTTGGCCCAGCTCGCCTTGGCCTTGCTGACAAATGCCTCCGCAAAGCCCTTGGTGATGTTGAGGTACAGCTGCTCGGAGCCGGGCTGGTAGCCATAGCTGTCGTACCCAAACCTGTGGGGTTTAGGGTGTAATTGTTAGGGTTTAGGGTTTAGGTACAGCTGCTCGGAGCCGGGCTGGCTGCCATAGCTGTCGTACCCAAACCTGTGGGGTTTAGGGTGTAATTGTTAGGGTTTAGGGTTTAGGTACAACTGCTCGGAGCCGGGCTGGCTGCCATAGCTGTCGTACCCAAACCTGTGGGTGTAGTTGGGGATCATAATTTAAATGCGGTGCACACATGCATCATGCAACAGTAGCCAGACCATATATGGGCACGCACTGTGCTACTTCAATTTTTTTTAATTATCTTGTATAGTACAAGATACTATCAGTGAAATAGTATCGTGTTTAGTACATTACTATTCACTATTATTTGCGATGGTGGCCTGAGGACGACCACGAGTGCCTGAAACAAAGGTTCAAAAGTGCTCAATGCCTTTTTAGGCAGTTGAAGTGTTGCAGCAACCTGTCTCCGTTTTGATAAACTTGGGGACAACAGCGACAGCTAATTAGCATGTGCAACAGCCAGTATTGGCGTGGTGTTAGGCACAGCAATGGCCATGCTGCAGCTGTTCGCCCCCTTGGCCCCCCCCCCCCCTTGTCCCCCTGCCCCTTACTTGTTTTCCCCCAGGTCCCACGCAGCCGGCTCTATCTGCGTGCCCTCGCCCCACTCGTTGTATGACGTGATGGAGATGACGTCAGCGGAGGAATCCACTGCCTGCTGCCACATCCGCTGGTACCTGGGGGTCAGGGGTACGTTGTTTACTGATTAGGGTTTAGGCTTAGGGTTCAGAGTCAAGCACTAGGGTTTAGGTTTAGGGTTTAGGGTTTAATAGTGGTTCAGGCTGAGGCTGGTGCCTGTGACCACTTGGGGTGAGCAGTGAATGCGATTTAGGACTTAGGGTTCTAGGGTTGTGCTGGTCATGGTGGAGGTGGTCAATATAGGGAGGGCACACCAGCCCCAAAACACACACCACCTTCGTTCCCTCTGACACTCAGCTTACTACAGAGCTGGAAGGAAGCGCGCACCCCCACCTTCGTCCCCTCCCCTCCTCTCCTCTCCATCCCTTTAAATGTATCCCCACCTTGTTCCAGATGCCCCCACCACCACCCACCTCTTCCTATTCCCTCCCTTTCCCCCCCTTGTTACCCAACCAATCTCAAAATGGAACGCACACCTCCCCCACCCTACCCCCCTCACCTCATCCCCCCCTCCCTTCCCCTAGTGGCCAGCTCATTCCACGGCCGGATGCGTGTGTCGTTGTACCCTGGGCCAACGCTGGATACAAACAGCTTGCCGTGCGCAGAGCCCCACCTGCGAGAGGGAGCCAGCGTTTAGTAAATAGTTTTCCTTTTTGTAGTATGTAATTTAATGCTTAGAACATGTAATATGTAACATATCTACCCTGGGTGACGCCTTGCTGGATTTGAAGCACATGGGCGCCACATGCACCCTCCTACACTTCCCATCAGGGTGCTCCATATGCTCATCGCCCTACCACCACCCCGCACTTCGCACTGCTTACCACTGCACCCCCCACACCCTCGTGCACATCCGTACCACTGTAGTCCCCACCCCCATCACCTGCCATATGCCCCTGCATGCACCCCCCCCACCACCTGGTCTTGCATCCTCGCCGCCACTTCAAATCGCCCGCTCCAACATACCACCCCCTCTACCCGGCCCTATCTGTGCAACTCCGCCCAGTTTTGGCAGGGTTTGCCCCGTACGACACCTGCTCCGCCACAAAGAATATGTAGAGAGTACGTCCTGGTAGGGCAGAATCCCTATAAAGTAAAAGGCAGCATCCCTGGCACCCCGAAGCGCCCCACCATCTTCCACACTCCCATATAACCTCCTCCCCAACCATCGCCCCCATATCCCACCACCCTGCCCCTGGCCCCACCTGTGCAGCTCCGCCCAGTTGGCAGGGTTGGCCCCGTACGACACCTGCTCCGATGCAAAGTAGGTGTAGAAGCCGTCAAATCCCGAGGGGAGGATCTCCTGGTCCCCATCAGCATGGCCCAGCCACAGGCCAATGAAGAAGCCTGCGCAAGGTGGCATGGGGTTACGCGTTGGCATGCATGGTGGCATGCGATGGTGCCATTCAATGGCGGCATGGGATGGTGGGTGGTGTGTTGCGTGTACAAATGCAGGTGACCAGACCACTGCCCCATCCCCTTCACGATTCTGTTCCCCTTTGGCGCCAACAGCCAATATTCAGCCCACCCCCGCTCACAGTCCCCCTCCCCAACACCTCCTCCCCTCCCTTCACCAAAACGCCCACCCACAGTGGCCACCACCATCACCATCCAGCCTATGCCCTTCACAGCCACATCTCCCTCCCCCCCTCCCCCCGTCCCACCAAACCGCCACGCACCATCCAGCCCCGTCCCCCTCACGCTCTCGTTGCCCCCCGGCGCCAGCAGGCGCGCCCAGTCGTGGGGTCGTATGTGGTATGAGTCATACACGTAGTACACGGGGCGGCTGGCAAAGCGCAGCAGCGCAGGGGAGGAGCTGTACTTGCGGGTGAGGTAGGCGAGGTCGTCGCGGATGGTGGAGGTGCTGCGCCCTGCAAAGTGAGTGACAAATCAAGCAGGATTAAAATGACATATGAATTATGATGGGTAGGTGGAATGTGCTGTTTTTGTCAGGTAGGCGAGGTCATCCCGGATGGTGGAGGTGCTGCGGCCTGCAAGGGTGGGGTGCAGGGGGTGGGGTGGGGTGTTGGTGTATGGAGGTAGGTGCGGGCGGTGGCTCCAAAGGCCATACCCTACCAACACCCTCCTAGAGCGGCCGTGTGCATTTGGTACGGCCATGCGCACCTGGCCATGGCTCCACGTGCAGCGCCGCACTAGAAACCATGACCTAACCCTAGCCTAGGGTTCCTAACCCCATTTGGGTATGGCTTCACGTGCAGCGCCACCTTGCTGCCCCACCGCAGACCATCCTACAAACCCTACAGAACACCCAACAAACCCCAGCCTAGGGTTCCTAACCCCACCTGGGTATGGTTCCATGTGCAGCGCCACCTTGCTGCCCCATGCAGACCACCCTACAAACCCTAGCCTTGGGTTCCCACCTGGGTACGGCTCCATGTGCAGCGCCACCTTGCTGCCCGTTGCCTCCGCTGCCTGGAACAGCGTTGCCAGCACCAGGTCAGTGGTCACGCCCTGGGTGTCGGTGGAGCCGTCGCGCCACGCAGGGCCCCACCAGGAGGCAACCTGCGAGGGGGGGGTAAGGCGTGTGTGTGAATGTGGTGGTGGTGGGGGGTTCCAGACGCTAATACACACTCGCCACCCTGTTTTGCTTCACAGGCATCTAAAGTATGCCACCAGTCATGACCATTTTCATGGTTTTTTGAGAGTGTGGGCGTCAACGGAGTATCCGGTTTTGAGATTATGGGTGCTGAGTGCTGACGGTGGCTCTGCTGCAGAGCCTCTCCCGGCCTGTGCCAACGTGGGGTGTATTGCCATGATTCGGGCGTGCTTAGGGCAGTGGGATGGTGAGTAGGGTTGCATGGCTCGCAGCGCATGGCAACTCACCACCACTCGCACGCCTGCTGCCTGCAGCTCCAACAGTTGGTCCTGCAAGGACAAAGCGCCTGTCACCATCCTTACTGTATCCCCTTGCGGAGAAAGCAAGTGCCAGAGAAAACCCATGCTGGGCAAAGCCCAGAAAGAACTGGCTGTGCGGAGTCAGTTGCTCAAGCAGGTCAGTTCAGTGCTAAAAGTGGCACAGTAGCAGCTCACCTTGACAGTGTAGAGGTTGTGCGAGCTGTAGGCGCCCCGAAACGGGTGAAAGGGCGAGTGCAAGTTGTCTGGGGGTGCAAAACGGTGTCCTGCAGTGGGAGGGACAACAACGCACTGGTCAACACCCTTCCTTGGCAAATATTCATATTCCGCCCATGCGCAAAGTGCTGAGGGGTTTTGCAGTACCTGAAGGGTATTGCTTCCGTATGGCGGGGTTCCAGTGTGGGAGCACCTCGTGGTCCCAGTGCTTGTACTTGCCATCTGTCTCTGGGTTGCCATACCTGCACAGGGGTTGGTCTGGATCTGTCAAGTTGACCCCATGATGCTCCTGATCTGAGTGACGTAGAGGTCAAAACGCCTTGTTTGAAGTGGCTCAGGGCTTACCACAGGTAGTAGAAGGCGTGCACTCGTTCATCCGCCCTGCACAGTGACCTCCTTGTGTCATGGGCTGGCTTGACCTGTTCCTCCTCTGCCTCCTGGGGAGTGACCCCAAGCACAAACCCCAGCAGGATGACAGTTAACGCCCACCATGAGACACAACCCATAGTTGGTAAAGGCTTCATTGCAGTTGACAAAGCCAGTCTAGTAGCCACCCCATCTCATTGGGATGGTGCTGGGCCCCTCACTAGGTCATGGGTGCACCCCGTGTGTACCAAACAGACTTCAGCACCACGAAATTGAAAGGACTTCTTGACAAAAAGCGCATGAGCTAAAGCGGTAGGCGGTGACAGGCACGTGCCAAGCCCAACAAAGGACTGTCCGGTGTGGTTTGGCGCCAGGGTTGCCCGCCAACAACAGTGTAGGGATGGCTTGGCTTGACCAGCTTTTAACCCTCCTGTGCAGACCAACACTTGCAAATACATACAAGGAATAGGTAGACTATACTGGGTTGCGAGTTGTATCGCGTAGCATAAGACACACAAATATGCAGCTGCGTTTAAGCGCCGCTTGGCCAAGCAGCCCAAGGTGTGCCACGTGTTTTTTATTGCAGTTTTCTCGGCGTCGACTCGCGCTACAATAGCACGAGAACTGGACAACCCTCGTTATCAGAGTACACACCACTTGCTCAGGCCTACAGATCTGCTGCGAAAGTGTCTAGACAATATCGCTTCTACGATATCTAAATCATGTCGTAAACATGGATGTGTCGACTCCGCAAAGCTCCAAACACAAGCTTGAAGCACTGTGCGTAGGCCACTTTCTGGTTGATAGTTGAAACTTTCCTTTACCGAAAGAAGGTGAAAGATCAGTATGCGTGCATAGATGACAATGCATGCATATATTGGCATGCATGCATATGCGACATCGCCGTGAGCGCCATCGGCATGGTGGGAAGGTTCTTGCTGTCAGACCTGCTCAGGTTCTCGCCTCAGGCGTTGGGCGACGATGCTCAGAAACGGCTGTACCTGTACCAGCTTCTGCACGAGCTCGACACCCTGCACTGCAACCACAGCAGCAGTGGGTGCGTGTCCATACACCACACCGCCCTGGAGGAGGCTCTCTGGGCTCGCCTGGAGGCCTGCCATTGCACCCCCACCACAACCACATCCGGAAGGCGTGATCCCACCAGCCCTAATGCCACTTCTTGGCCACAACCCAGCAGCGCCCATTGCCGGTTGCATGCCAACCAGCAGGGCCTCTCACACATGCTCCAGCGGTGGCAGCAGGGCGCCGTCAGCAACTTCGACTACCTCATGTTCCTCAACGAGCTGGCGGGGAGGCAGTACGGGCGCGAGGCGTTCCACCCCATCCTGCCGTGGACACTGGACATGACGTGCCCCCCTGGCCAGGCAGCCACGCACCTGGAAAAGGTATGCTCCTAGCCTTTGGGTGACCCCGTATAGGCATGTGAGATTGCTATAAGCTACTTAAGGCTATGCACATACGCGCGCACTTTTGATGGCTCATGATTGGGGTTTAGGGTTTAGGGTTTAGCCCTGAACACCCCACAAGGCGCCCACCAGCCCTGATGCCCACGGGGGAATGCTGCTGTGTCAAGGTCTTGATTGGGGCATATACTGGGCAGGGGCAATCAGTTCCTGAGGGCTGGCGGGATCTGAGCAGGACCAAGTGGAGGATTGCCAAGGGGGACGAGCAGCTGGATTTCACCTACGCCACCTCCAGCCCCCCCCACCACGTGTCGGATGACCCACTGAGCGATGTCACATATTGTATCTACAAGGTGGGTCCACTGGCCGGGATTTTCAGGGAAAGTATTGTACGGGGATTGTGTGGGGACTGGGTGCTGTTGATTGCCCAGGGATTGTCCAGGACAAGCTGAGGGTGCGCAAGCTGCACCGAAAATCTGCAAAGGCATTGTCGGGAGCACGGGACTTGGGAATTGCCAGCAGGTGCAATTGGGGATGCATTGTTGGGAGCTTGGGAGGTGAAGTTGGTCATGTCAAGGAAGGCAACATACAAAACTTCATGCCTGGCCCTACCCTTGGATTCCCCCAGTGGTTGGCATAGCCTTGAAGTTTGGATATTGCCTCCCGTGACAGGACCTTCTCCCCCACTCGAGCTCCAAACACTGCATCCTAAGTTGCAGCTGGCGAAACCTGCATCCCACACCGCTCCAGCCACTTCCTTGCAAATCCCTGCAGAGCAGATCCCCCCCATCCCGGCAGCACCCCTAGTGATTGTATGGGCAGCCTGATCCCCCTCGGCTTGCGCAATCCAGCCAATGCTGAGCACCCATTCCCCTCATCCAAGTGACCCGCCCCCATGACGATCCCAGACTGTGAACCCAAGCCTCAAAATGCCTAACGCAAGCATGAGAGCATCCATGCATGCATTGTGTAATGCAATGGGTGATGCAGGTGGTATGGCGTGCTGTTAGTCATGTATGAAGCGCACACAGCAGGTTCAAACCGTCCTGCAAATTATGCAGTGTGATGTGGTATGTTTCGGGTCTTCATACCCCCATGACTGCAGGGATTCAGGCTGAAAATTGTGCACCATGGTCAACTGCGGTGTTTGACAAATTTCCAAACAACCCCAAAGGCATATTTAAATTTCCTGACTGCTAGACAATGCTCACTGGAATACCCGCATGAATGTTTGCGTGTGGTGTCAGGCGCGCCGGCTCCCCAAAGAAAAGCTCACGCAAGTGGTCCGAGCCACCTTCCAGGCCAACGAGTACCCAGCATCAATGCAGCGGCTGTACAACTGGTCCCCAGATGAGTGCATCCCAGAGTTCTACACCGACCCGGAGGTGTTCAAATCCACCCACCCGGAAATGTCGGACCTGGCGGTGCCGTCGTGGGCACATGGGCCCGAGGAGTTTGTAGAAATGCACAGGTTTGGCACAAGGACTGCAGTGAAAGTGTGCTGTCCCCGACATCTAGTTAGCTAGTTACTTAGTTACATGCATTCCAGCAATACAGCCAGATTAACAGTCAGTCTTGCACATGCGTTCCCGAATCCTGCAACAGGAATATAATTATGCTTCTGTACAAATTTGTGGCCTGCCGGAACAAGACTCCCTGGCATGTGGTGCAACTAATGGAGATGTGATCAAGTTCAATTGGGACTGTGACACATCATTATGATTTACTTTCCGGTTTTTGAGCGACTTTTGATGCCATGCAGGCAGGCGTTGGAGAGTGATTATGTGTCACACAACCTTCACCTCTGGATCGACCTCACCTTTGGCTACAAAGCCAGCGGGGATGCAGCAGTTGCAGCTAAGAATGTCAGCTTGCCAGCAGCTGACCCCACAAAGCCAAAAAACACAGGCAGATTCCAGATCCTCCATACGCCTCACCCACCCAGAATGGTGCACAGCCCTGCAGATGCGACTGCTCCAAATGCCAATGCCATCGGCCATGGGAACAACCTCACGAGCACTGGGAGGCTACCATCCAATGCCCCAACCACAGACAGCACTACAGGGTTGGAATGTGACCCAGCCCTTGCTGAATTGCTGGCTTTTGAGAACACCTCGGCGTGCATCGCACCATTCGAAAACATCACCAACCTTCAGAGCTACCTGGGGCAGTGGCAGACAGCCACCAGCCATCACACCATCACACCGCCAGTGCAGCCAATTGGAATCCATGCCAATGCAAGCTTAGGAAAGCACCAGCGCTCCAATTCCACACTGGAAGGCATGCCATCGACGCTGGGCTGTTTGGAAGATATTGAGATAATGGATGCTATGGCTTGCTCCACCGCTGAGGATGAGTTGAGAAGAAAGCAGCTGCAAGACATTGCGGCTCTTGGTCGAGTGGCTGTGCAACTATACCTGGGCAAACCGCTCTTTGTCCCTGACAGCGATGAAAGGTGGGTGCGCGTGAGGCACTCATCAGGGATTGTACACTATTTTGACGTGCTGATGCATATAATGAGCACCATTGTCAATGCCAGTAACGCTGCGATTGTCAGAAAGGCATCCATTGTCTCTGAGAGGTCCTTCCGGTGACGTTGTGCATAGGTTAGATCATCCACGGTACAGATTGCTCTGTTCCATCAGTTACAACCAGACCTTTGCTGCCCCACTGCAGGACGTGGCAGGTGCACATCTCAGAGCTCCCATCTGCCATCCGGCCCTTTGTGTTTGCTTGCCTGGACATCGACAGCCTGTCACAGCCTGCGGTTCAGCCTGCCCTGGCTCTGATGCAGTCGGAGTTTTTCTCGCAGCCTGTGCGGTTGGCCAGCAGCTTTCTGATCCCACTTTGGAGGGCAGAGCTTGACCAGCCAGGTAGGAGTTGCCTTGTGTTGTCAAAAGCACAACATGCCAAGAGTTAATTCTTGGATTGCATGGTCCAGTTTGGTCTTTGAGCATCTTTGGCTGGATGTAACCCTTGGTCTCATGTTGGGGTGTCCTTTCTGTCCATTTTGACTGAAGAAACTTTTGAACATAATGCGCATCACCAGCAGGTCATGTATTTACTGATCAGCATTGATCGATCTCAAACCTGCAGGAGCACCAACAGCAATGCTGGCAGAATTTGTCAAGCAGTCCACCTCGGGGAAGCTAGCTGCATTGGCCCACAACAAGGAGGCCCTGAGGCTGTGCATGCCAAGCATTGCGCACGCGCTTGCGTCCTCTGGAGGTGCATGTGCAGATCCCCAGGAGGTTCAATTGCTCAGGTCCAGTCTACAGCAACTGGTTGGAGTCACCAGCAGGTGTGCATGCAACCATCAGACTGAGCTGCAGCAGACATTATAGCAGTGTACAAGCACCAGGAATTTATATGCATGTAACGTAAGCCTATGCTTGTCATCCTCAAGTTTGCTAAGGCCAACGAAACATTCGCCCATGTCACCCGCCTAACCTTTTTATAGGGCTAAGTTTGAAGTTGTACCATGATAGCAGCAAGGCGGTATCTGACAGGCTGCTGTGCTTTCTCTTGCAGCTCCACCGCCAGGCAGTACCTGCTCCCAATCTTCTACAGATGGTTGACAGGTCAGCAGCGCATGGGTGCAGCTGCCATCCTGGTCCTGCTAGAGCCTGCCATCTTCCAAACCCTTGTGGACTTGGTGGGAGTGGAGCTGTACCTGTCCCAGCTGCACCCAGTCATCATTGACATCCTGTGCAAAGGGAGCTCTCCAATCAGGAGGTCGGAAGCCACCACGTCATGCAGCCTTCAACTGGTCCAGGTATTGAAAGCTGTATTTCTCATGACAGTAGTCATTCCCTGGTTGCTGGCTGTGAATTGAGACCTGGTGTAGCAAACGAAGGATCAACAAGGGTACTTTGTAGGTATATGATCTACTGATCTCCCTAAATGGCAATTATGCAATCAGGGGAATTCTGTGCGGGTACACGTCAGCATACCAGTTTTTTATATAGCTCAATGCCATGCGTGTGTATGTCTCTGATTGAACGGCAATGCCACCCTCTGATTGAACGCTGTTGCCTACTGCTCATTGATACGTGATCCGAGGGGGCTACTCAGCGCGGTAACAACCATGCCTTCACCACATCCTCCCTGGTTGCAGGCATGCATCCATGCACTCGTGGGTGTGTCATCCAAGCTGGCAGTCCCCATCATCCTGGAGCAGGTCCTTCGCCCCATGCTGATGTGCGTAGGCAACAACCCAGACGTTGCCCTGGCAATCATCCACGTGGCCGAGGTCATGGGTGGGGAGCTGACTGCCAAGCTGCTGCTGCCATCGCTGCTGGTGGTGCTGTGCCAGCCTGGTCCAGAGGAAACACTGTCTCCTGGTACGGGGTTTGCACCTAAGTTGCAAAGATACAGGCACTTGCATCGCAAATCCCATCATGCTGACTTTAGTGTAGTTATATATTACCAAATTGCATGCTCCCTTAAACAAATTTCTTAATTCATACTTCATGGTGTCTTATTGCCCTTTCGAGCTTCCTGTCTGCTTGATGTGTATGGGCTTCAATCGATCTTTTAAATATGTACACATCTTTGTCTGTGGACTTTTCCGCCTGTAAACTGTCTCCGCTAACATGGGTTGCCTTCCACAGGTGAGCACAGCAAGCGTCACAAGCAGTCCCTGCTCAACGCCATCACTGCTCTGGAGGCCCTGCTTGCCATCATCCCTCAGCACATGCTCTACCCGCTGCTCCTATCCCCACACCAATCCCCAGAGCCCGCAACCCCTTCCCAGTCCCAGCTGCGTCCATCGGCGCTGTGCAGTCTGCTACTCCAGCCTGAGTTCAGCATCAGCCACTCGTCGCAGATGGCTAATCGAATTGCTGCGTTGCTGCTCCAGGTATCGATTGCCATCTGGCGCTACACAGCTGCCCTGTCATAAGCCATGCAGCTGTCCCAATAAACCATATGTTTGGTCGAGTAGGAGATTGCCGTTGGCGAATATCATCATGTTATGCCAAATAGGCAATGGCAAACGCAGTACGCAGGCAACGCAGTACACATATTGTGTTACATCATACACATTGTCATGTAGGAGATTCTGCCATTGTTAAGTTGCATTAGTCTATTAAGTGAATGTTGACTGCGTCTGGCATGTATATTTTACTGTTTCTGTTGCTGCCTGTACAGGCCAGCAAGCTTTCCGGTGGCAACGAGGTGCTTGTGAAGGATGTCCTCCCCCAGCTTCTGCCCATCTTCCTGTACTCAGAGGACCAGCAGGCAGACTATGGGGCATGCTTCCCGCGCACCATGCCCAGCCCTAGCGAAAGGTGCTATTCCCGTAGCTGGCATTCTTGATGAATCTTTATGCTATCCCTGGTACCTTTTGCAACTGATTACAATATCAGAACTGGCAGTTATTGACAGCATTGCTGTATTTGCACACACATTGGACTTTGCATTAGAGGGTGCCATTCATGGCGCTGGCTACAAATATGGAGGCTGTGCGCGATTCATAGTGTCTCTGTGTTATTGCACAGTGGGCTAATGCAATGCAATGCATGCAGTGAAATCATTGCCACCCTACGTTGTACTGTCGATTGAGCTCATGCTCCTTTTCCGCTGTCAAATGACCATTGGTCCCCCATGCAGCGCCCGCACCCAGACCAAACCCACTCCCACCTTGCGACGCCCCAGCCCCAGCCAATCACTGTCCCCTTCTCCTTCCACAAACAAGGCTTCTACCCTTCTGGCCGACTCTGCCTCTGGCCGTGATGCTTCCCCAGCCCATGCCACTGGCAGGGCCCTCGACCTGGAGGGCCCACCAAATGCCGGGTATTGGGACTTGGTGTACATTTTGTACCCCGAGTTCATGGAGGTTATTGGCCTCCAGGCGCTGCATGACCTGGTGCCCACATGGGAGGACATCGAGGACAACCTAGAGGTGCTTGCAACCCCCACAGGGTATTGTTAGTGTTTTTCTGCTTGAGAGGGCATCTGCAATGTTGTTGAACACACTCCACAAGAGATGCGTTACATGTTGGTCCAGGATCGACCAAGACATTTCATGTTTCTGTGGAAATTGCAAACCGCATAGCGCTGGCATAGAAACAGCTCAAAATTTGTCAGCATGCTCCTTTTTTTTTGGTCTCCTTACCCACCCCTTTCCCGCTCCAGATCCGCTACAAGTGGCGACCCTCCCTCGCCTCCTCCCTTGCCTCCCCCCCTGCTGAGCTGGCAGGCCATGTGGCAGCACTGAGGGCTACGGTTGTGCGCATGATGCGGAACAGCCCAACACCGGACAAGAAAAAGTACGCACCCTAGACCCTCAAGACAGCACCCTAGACCCTGCTTCAGCCTGCTTAATGGGTACCCCTGCTAAACCCTGTTTAAAATAAAATGGTTTTGCTACAACAACAAATCCATCTGGAGCGCATAATCTAAGCCTTACATTACCTTCCCTATACCCTACAATGTCACCCTGCAGGGGTGGTCAGGAGCTGCGGGAGCTGGAGGGGTGGCTGCTAGACGAATCCTCCTGGAGCCTGCCCGCACAAAAGCAGAGATCCTCGCCAGGTGGCGCCACCTCATCGCGCACACCACCCCGCCCCCCACAGGGCCTCACATCACCACCACCACAGCCGCAGCCACAGCCGCAGCCGCAGTCGCAGCCGGTGAGCCGGTCCGCGTCTGCGGAGCTACTTGATGGAGCAGTGGGGGGAGGGGAGGCGGGGAACAGAGGGGCAGGGGGCAATGGGGGCCCAGGTACGGTATCGGGGCACACAGGGTGGCACCTGCTGTCATATCCCACATTCTCAATATATCGATAGTATTATGCTTTTTGTTTCGTGTTTCAAGTTACAAATTTCAACTGTATTTGTAACCCTGCCTATCTTAGCACCCCCCTACTTCACTTGCATCCATGTGACCCCCTCGCCCATTAAAACCACAATCACATGACCCCCCCCAATCCCCCACCCCGCAGCCGCCACCCCCACCCGACCCCCCTCCCGTGCCAGCCAAGTCGCAGCCGCAGCCGCCCACCGTACCACCACCAGTGGCCGGGATTGGAGCTGGGTGCCTGGATGGCAGGGGAGTGACCTGGCGGATGTGACAGGGGGAGACAGGGGGCCGCGGGGAGTAGCGCGCAGCAGGGCAGGTGAGGTGAATGGTGGGGGACAGGCGCCTGCATGGTGGGGTGCATGGGTGGGGTGGCATGGGGGGTCGTCTGCTGTTTCTGTGAACCCTGTCAGAATTAATGGTAGTTACCGGAACACGCAGGATAGGTGCTGCTCAGGGGATCAGCTTCCACATGCACATCCTCTTTGGGCAAAGTTGGGGTGTGAAGCATTTAATGTGCACAGCAGTCATCCCTGGAGCATGGATCACCAAGTCGGGTTCAAATACCATCCCACCAAAGACTCTCACCAGCACCCCTCCTTGCCCAACCCCCACCGCGCAGGTCTCCTCCCCAGTACCCACTCCTCCCCTTGGTGGCGACGGCGGTGGCAGCTGAGGGCGCGGGTGTGCCACCAGTGGCGGGCGCACAGGGATGGAGGGCTGGCGGCGGCGGCTGTGGATGGGGGGGAGAGGCTGCTGCTGACGGCAGGGAGGGGGTTGGGGGGTGGGGGCGGAGTGGGGGAGGCGCATGTGGTGCGGTGCTGGGAGCTGGCGGATTGCGAAGCAGGTATGGGGTGGTGGGTGGGAGACCCTAGGACAGGATTTTGGAGTGGTGTTGCGTGGTGAATGGTGGGTCACTCTTAAAAGGGCTTCGATCATGTGCCGGTAATGCTGGTCATAACCCCAAAACGCATGGCGACATCATGATTCTGGCTACAGGCTGGCTAGTTATCTGACTCCATACAAGGCTATATTTTATCAGCAAGTTTGATTCCAGACCACGCCATCCAGTAACCTCCGCACGAGGCCCCTGTGATCTGGCGCAGCCTTCAAATGTTGCTGTATGGCGAGAATACATGTCGCTAATATTTTACCAACGTAGGATAGCCCTTGCGCCGCAGCGTAAGGTACCCAACGCGAACAATAATGGGTACTCCTTATTGCTCTTATTCTTATATCCCTTGTGCAGTCATCCAGTACACTCAGCACGAGGCCCCAGTGACCTGCCTCAGCCTGTTGGATCGCGGCTCGGCATGCGTGGCGTCATGCGACGCAGGCGGGGCGCTGCACCTGTGGAGCGGGGCCAGCGGGGCGCAGGGGGCGGTCATACCCGGGGGAGGGGGCCAGTACTACAAAAACACAGGTGGGAAGGGGAATGTCATGACTTGCAGGTGCATGTGTTTGTAGCCGCTGCAGCCGCATTCACATGTCTCTATTGACAGTCACGAGTGCCCCAGGTAATGGGTCGCTGTTTGCGCTCCACCATTCACTGTTTCTGTTCTTTCCGGTTGTAACAGTGGTGGTGTACCCCGCGGTAGCGCTCATGTTTCTCGAGCAAAAAATGAACATAAGAGATGCTAGAACATTACAGTACAGTACAGCTGTGAATGCCATTTGCCCCTCACCTCCCAGGCTGGCGCTACCTCAACGCCATCAGCGATCACCCGTCCAACGGGGCTGTGCCACCTGGCACTGCCACCTCAGCAGGCACTGCAGACAGTGCCAAATCAGCGCCAGGCGGAACCACCCGGAGGGGAGGGCAGGTGCCAGGGGGGTACACTTGCCTGGACCAAGGGGGGGGCATGGCGGGGCGGCCCACATTTGTGGCGGGAAATTCGGCCGGGGGGATTCATCTTATTGACCCCGTGGTGGGCTGCATTGACTCGCAGATCAGCTGCCTGCCGGCTGACTTCAAGGCACAGGTGCGGGCCTGCACAACCCTAAATCTAATACCCTGGAGCTGGTTTGTTACATGCGTTCCAGCAGTACAGCAAGGTTGGCAGTCACCCTTGGCCAGCTTGCGCCACTCAGCTCTGCTGTAATAGGCCATATGCCTGCCTTCAACTCAAGCTCTGAAGTGGATCTGTTACATGTGTTGCAGCAGTACAGCCAGGCTAGCAGTCACCCTTGCACAGCTTGCTGGAACATGTTCGACTGGAAAAAATCTCCCCTCTGTGCAGGGCAATAATGGGGTGGCGGTGACTGCGGTGCATGCATCCGGTGCCTCATCCTCCTCCTGGTGGGTGGGGGCGGGCCTGGCGGGGGGGCAGGTGGCCATCGCGGATGCGCGCTGCGGGGAGGTGCTGTGGTGGTGGCACCCGCACGAGGGGGCGGTGGTGCGGGTGGCGGGGGGCACGGGGGACACCCTTCTCACGGCGTCCCAGGTGGGTGGGTGGGCGGGTGGGGTGGATTGCTGCATGATGTGGTTTCCTGCTGTTGAACGCTGCATCCAGAGCATGTTGCACTCCACCGCATTCCCCATCCCAGCCCAGGAACCACTGGTGGACCCACATGTTGTCACATCCCGCAGAGCCGCATTAAATGCTTGCTCCTGTGCATGTGGCCACCCACCCCCGCACTGCCTCGGCACGCGCCTAGTAGGGGTCCTGGTCCCTAATCAATAGGGTTCTGGCCTCAAACCTGTAAGGGTTTCTGACCCCGCCTCGCAACCCCACGTGCCCAGGACGGCTCCCTCCGGTTGTGGGACCTGCGCATGGGGGTGCGCAACCACACGGATCCCCACCAGGCCCCACCCGCCCACGCGCCCCGCCTGGGCAACCCCATCTGCATCCACTCCTACCGCACCCCTGCGGAAACCCTCGGCGGGGTTTCCGTCCACGGGGACGACGTCATCTGCCACTGGGGTGCAAACATCGGCCTGGCATCCCTGGCGGCGCCTGCTAGCCACGTGCTGCAGCCCACCCGGCTGGTGGGGGCGAGGGGCGGGCACTCGAGTGCTGCCATCTCTGCGCTTCTGATGCTGCCGCAGTCTCGCCTGGTGGTGGTGTGCAGCGAGGAGGGGATGGTAAGGGTGTGCACGTGAGGCGGGAGGGGGGGGGACATGGGGCCAGGGTGGGAGTGGTGGGTGGGGTCGCGTCAGGGGCCCGGGGCGACGTGGGTATGGTGGGTGGTTGTGAACGGGAGGTCGGGGAGTGCGGACTTGTTCACCTGAGGTTGATAGGCAGGGAGGACGAGGAGTGGAAGGTGAGAGTGGGAATTATCTATGCCATTGCACTGTGGCAATGCTGCGTGGTAGCAAGGCAGGTGTATCATATTGTGTGGGGCTGGTGGTGCGGCAATCTGTAGTGCACTTCAAACCCCTTTTGTATTGGTTTTATTTTGCTGTCCGTTCAGTGTGCTTTGTCATACTTTTGTGTGCCCCCTTTCTTTCTCTCACACTTGGTTGCCTGTGGGTGGGTGCCCTGTTTGTTGACCTGGGCACACTAGTCAGAGGTATGGGGGGCACAGCCAGGTGGCATTCGGCTGGGCAGAAAGGATATCACAGTTGTGCAAGTATGTGGTTGTCCTTTGTCAGAGTTGTTGCCATGGCTTTGTGTGTTGTGCCTGGCTGTCACCTGTGGGCTTTTTCCTTTCTTTCTGTTGTTGCCGTTGGTTTCCGACCACTTTGTTACAGCATCACACGCCAAAATCTGTTTGACTGCCAAAGCCCTGCAGAGTATTTATTGAGGGTGATAAAACTTGATGCCATCAAAAATAAATTAGGCAACCTTGGCGGTGTGCCGCTGTTGTGGGGCATTTTGTCTCCTTTCTCCCTGCCCCATAGCTCCGGGATACTCACCGGGTGTTGCACAGTCTCACCAAGAAGCCGTTTGTGGCCCAAGCCAGCCAAACCCAGCAGTGTCTCAACCTGTATGTACCTGGTGGCCATTGTGCTTGTAACGAAGGCACTTGACACTGTGGACTAGCTAGTCACTGTGTTCATATCAAAGGTTTTGTGGGTGCCACAGTGGAACAGATCAGCAGTGCACAGAGTGAACACAAAAGGGCGATGCACTGTTGGTGCAATCAGCACAACCTAACAAGCCCACTATAGAGTTTGCTGCAAAATCGGCTGCAAGGCAAAGGTAGTGTGCTGCAGACCCCACCAGGAGGTTCAACACACAAACTGCACTCACTGTACAGACATAATTCGTTCTGGGTTCATACAGGTTGATTGATCAGGTACTGCAGTGTCACAACAGCTAAATCTAGGCATGCGAGCGTTTATGGGCTGGCTGCATTACGGGCATTCCTCAAGGCAACCCGGTAGTGCAGGCATAAAAAGCAAAGGCTGAATACAGTTCATATGTTCAGGGTTTTACAATTCATACAGCGCTGATATTGACAAAATTGAGAATGTCCTTTGGGGGCTTTGACTGGCAAGCAACACCCTGCTGTTGAAGAAAAACAAAGTACACAAACAAAACCTAGACTGCAAGCTGCAATGGTGCGTATTATCAAGCGAGCTGTACTGCATATATCCTAGCTGCACTCCCTTGCTGCTGCTGTAAGCATAAGAATAGGCCCCTGGCGGCCATAGGCATGCTGCACTTTGCAGCGCCTAGTATCTGTAGTGTGGGGGCTTGTATGGGCCGTCCATGGGCACGTTGATGTACGCGGCCTGGTCGGTTGACAGCCTGGTGAGCTTGGCGCCCAGCTTGGGCAGGTGCAGGGCGGCCACCTTCTCGTCCAGGTGCTTGGGCAGCACATACACCTTCTTCTCGTAGCGGCCAGACTCCTTCTCGGTCCACAGCTCCAGCTGGGCGATGACCTGGTTGGTGAAGGAGCAGGACATGACGAAGGAGGGGTGGCCGGTGGCGCACCCAAGGTTGAGCAGGCGGCCCTCGGCCAGCACAATCACGCCATGACCGTCGGGGAAGATGAAGCGGTCCACCTGGGGCTTGATGTTCTGGCGCTTGACGCCGGGGATGGCCATGAGGCCGGCCATGTCGATCTCGTTGTCAAAGTGGCCGATGTTGCCCACAATGGCGTTGTTCTTCATCTTGGCCATGTGGGGCGCCATGATGATGTCCTTGTTGCCAGTGGTGGTGATGAAGATGTCGGCAGAGTCCAGCACATCCTCAAGGGGGCACACGGTGTAGCCCTCCATGGTGGCCTGGAGCGCGCAGATGGGGTCGATCTCGGCCACAAACACGCGGGCGCCAGCGGCCTTCATGGCAGCGGCACTGCCCTTGCCCACATCACCATAGCCGGCGATGAAGGCGGCCTTGCCAGCAATCATCACGTCGGTGGCGCGCATGATGCCGTCGGGCAGGGAGTGGCGGCAGCCGTACACGTTGTCAAACTTGGACTTGGTGACAGAGTCGTTGACGTTGATGGCTGGGAACAGCAGGGAGCCGTTGGCCTGCATCTCATACAGGCGCTTCACACCGGTGGTGGTCTCCTCAGACACTCCCACCAGCCTCTCAGCCACCTTGGTCCACTTGGTGGGGTTGGTGGTCAGGGACTCCTTGATCAGGGCCAGCACTATCTTGAACTCTGGGTTGTCGGTGGACTCTGGGTCAGGGATGGTGCCGTCCTTCAGATACTCGGCCTCTGCCTTCACACCCTCTGCACAGAACAGGGAAACAAGGAGTCAGTGAACAGAACGGTACAGTGGGTGAGGTGATAGTTTGGTGAAGGGCATTGGTGCTGTCGTGCATTGCATTGGGCAGGCGGCTTGCAGTCAGGGCCAGCCCAAACGAAGTTGATCTGAGCAACACGGAACCAACTGGTTCCAATACACTAACAGCAGGTCAGTAAACGACCGGAAGAGACGGATCCACAAGTTCAATAAGTGGCTCGTGGAGTACCACGTTCCTCCCACCCCCGATCACAGGCATCAATGGCATGCTCACCGTGGATCAGCAGGGTGGCATCGCCACCGTCGTCCACCAGCAGGTCTGGGCCGGAGCCATCGGGCCAGATGAGCATCTTCTCCGTGCACCACCAGTACTCCTCCAGAGTCTCGCCCTTCCAGGCGAACACGGCGGAGGTGTCACGGGCCACAGCAGCGGCAGCATGGTCCTGGGTGGAGAAGATGTTGCACGAGCACCACCGCACGTCGGCACCCAGAGCAGCCAGTGTCTCGATCAGGACGGCGGTCTGGATGGTCATGTGCAGGGAGCCTGCAATCTGGGCACCAGAAAAGGGCTGCTTGGCGCCAAACTCGGAGCGGCAGGCCATGAGCCCGGGCATCTCAGCCTCTGCCATCTCGATCTCCAGGCGACCGAAGTCAGCCTGTGAGAGGTCCTTGACCTTGTACTGCAATCAGGGAAACAAACATTTAGTGAGGCAGTCAGGGAGGAGTCTCTGGGGCAGGGCAGCGGGTAGATCACAGCCTTGCTGAACGGAATCACAACAGGCCACTAGCGTACCTCACGCCCTGCGGCCGTGGTGTCCACAGTGGAAGAGTAGAGGCTGCCGGTGGTCGTCATGTTGCCTCACTTGGTAGGCACTCAAAGTTGGGTATCTGATCAGGTAGATCAGACTGTTGGGTGGTTGTAGGCAGTTTTAGTCAGCGTTTATATGCTTTCTGCAAGTCGAGGCCGCCACCACTTTGAAGAGGTTCTCGATACTGAAATTGAAACGGGAGTGTAATCTGTGCATGCAAATTGTGGCGCGAAACAGGGTGAACTTCACTGTGTGAAGACGCAGGTTGTTTATCTCTTTGCGACGCAAAAACCTTCTCTCTTTGTTCCTGAACAGAAAATAGCCATTCACCACCCACCGCGTCACACCACGCACCATGCCAGTGGACCACCTCTAAACCACCACAGGACACGATGGCTGCAACAGAGCAGACACCAGCAGCACCAACCCCACCAGTGGCAGCTGACGCGGCTCCAGCACAACCTGTGGAAGAGGCTCCTGCCGAGGCCCAACCACCACCAGCAGCACCTGTGGACACACCCACAGCAGCATCTGCAGCAGAAGCAACAGCAGCTGAGGCAGAAGCAACAGCAGCAGAGGCAGAAGCAGCAGCAGCAGCAGCAGCAACGGCAGCAGCAGCAAAGAAGGCAGAGGAGGAAGAGCAGGCCCTCAAAAGAAAAAGGCGCCGCGAGAGGCACAACCAGGAAGTTAAGGATCAGAAGCACTGGGATCTTAAACGGAGGTTTGCTGACATCAGCACAGAGCTGGAGTTTTTGACACAGCAGGTGGGGACAGCACACAAGTAATTTACCCGTTTAGCCAAGTTAGCAAAATGTTTATTCACGTTTATCAAAGGGCCAGGGCTTGTCGAAGCACTGTTTGCACTGTGGCCAACAATTTGTGCATGCATGCATATGCAACACACCTCACAGGCAAGCCACTTGGCCTTCAGGGAGTTTGCAAAGTGTGTATGGACAGGCGTGCCACCCAGGGACATAGGAGTGCGCAAGCCTATATTGCATGCATAATTGGTTGGCCACAGTGGCAACAGTGGCCCCCTCAAGACTACACAAAGCAAAGCCCCACCGCCTCGCATCCACCAGCACTCTCAATTCATCCTCCCCACCCAACCCAACCACCCCATCCTCCCGCAGTGCACCCACGTGGTCGACGAGCGCCACCAGGGCTTTGCCCAGCAGGCCCTCAGCGCCACCTCGCAGCTCCCCGCGCCCGAGCGCGCGCGCCTGGCGCTGCACCACTCGCGGCGACTGGCTGAGGTGGTGCCCAAGTATGTGCTGCCAGCAGTGAAGGCAGTCATGCAGCACAAGGTAGACACTGAACCCTGAACCAGAAGCTTCCAACCCTAAATCGTGGTAGTCGTGACGGTCGTGGTGGCCAAGCAAGGGTGAGTGCAAGTCGTGCAGCACAAGAAGGGAGTTTTTACCTTGCTTTAGGCGGTAAAACCTAAAGCCCTAACCTGGGGTTTATGGTGACCAAGGAAGTCCTGTTGCCATGAAGACAGTTGTGCTGGGCGATACCCACCTGCAAACAATACCCCTCTCCTCTCCTCACGCCCCATTCCCACCACCCCCGCAGTGGTGCTGGCCCTTCAACACCCCCGTGGACACCACCACCTTCAAGGAGTACCTGAACGTGGTCAAGCAGCCCATGGACTTTGGGACCATCCGAGCAAATATCGATGCGGGCACATACACCACCCCCCACCAGGTGTACTCCGACGCGCACCTCATCTTTGCAAACGCCAAGGCGTTCAACCCACCGGGGTCGGACGTGCATGTGATGGCCTCCACCATACAGGTGCGGGGTGGGTGGGGTGGTGCATGTGATGGTGTGGATCATACAAGGGGAGGCAAGGGTTGATGGGTGCATGTGATGGCCTCTCACACCCGTGGGGTAAAGTTCATTCCAAAATGGCCTGCAGGAGTTAGCCACATAAACCCTGAACACCTTGACAGGAAGTAATCATACAACCTTTCCCCCCCTCTCCCAAAACAGATTCCCACACACCACGCGCACCACTCCCTGCGACGTCCCCCACCTAACAATAATGCCCCACACACATTGGCTGACCCCCCCTTTCTCCTTGCCCAGGAGCGTTTCGACGAGCGATGGAACGCTGTGGTTGTGCCTCGGCTCCAGGAGGAGACAACCACCTGCCGCCAGGAGGAGGCTGCAGCAGTCAAGAGGCACCAGGAGGCAGCGCAGGGGAAGGTGGGTTATTAACATTAGGGTTTAGGGTTTCAGCTACCTGCCGCCAGGAGGAGGCTGCGGCAGTCAAGAGGCACCAGGAGGCGGCGCAGGGGAAGGTGGGGGCATCATCATTAGGGTTTTGGTGCACAATGAAGGGTGTGGAGTGCATGGTGGGATGGAAAGGAGGAGAGGGGAAGGTGGGGCAGGAGTGTTCACGTAATGACCATGCACAGTGTAGCATGTAGCGCGTGGCGCAACCCTGGCTGGGGGGTACAATGCAACTGCATGCAATCCCGTGTCCCTTGTTCTTCCCTGGCCATAGTACCCTCTTTTCCCCTGTTCCTGGTGGTACCGCTGCCTTGCCCACGCCCTATGTTCCTTGGGTCAAATCAAAATTGATACCCCGCACCCCCTTCTCCATTACATCCAGGTCCAGTAGGCGTATGAGGACTGAAGTACTTTTCTCGTATTTCAACAAAATCCAACTGTTGAGAAATTACTAATTTCATCCCCACGCCCTATCCCCGCATCCAGGTCCAGGAGGCGTACGAGGAGAAGTGTGCGCTCCTCCTGAAGCAGCTAGACGAGCTGCAAGGGCGGGTGTCGGATGCTAAGAGCCAGGCGGCGGCAGCATGTGCGCCGCTCACATCACAGGAAAAGGTGGGTGAGGGGGGGGGGGTTGCGCCAGCTCAGGCGGTGACAGGGTGGTGGGGTGAAGGGGGGAATGCTCCACCCAGTGGCGTGCGCCACACCGGGAGGAGGTGTGTGGGGAAGGACGGGCTTTTAGGTCAACGCCGAAGAAATATGTGGCGGTGGGGGTGTTCTCACCAGCATGCGACACAAATGGCGTGCGCATACCATATACGGTAGGGTGATGGCATGGACATTCCATATATTCTGTTTGGGCCCTTCTCACACACACATCCTGCCCCCCCCCTTCAGGATGAGGTGGCTCACGGCCTGAGCCAGCTTTCCCCCGAGCAGTTTGACACCGTCACCTCCCTGGTGCTCCAGCGATACCCGGGGCTGGCGCCTGGTCTCGGGGAGGATGCAGGGATTGACCTGGACCTGGATGTAATGGATGCACTCACGCTGCGCCAGGTGGGGTGCATTGGGGTGTTGGTCAGGGTTTGTGGAGGGTTTGGTTGGGATTTGCAATTGATAGGATGCAGGGATTGACCTGGACCTGGATGCAATGGATGCGCTCACGCTGCGCCAGGTGGGGGTTGGTTAGGGTTGTAGTTTGCTATTGTTCAGGGCTGATAAGGTTTATACAGGTTTTACTGGCTGGCATGAAGCGACTATTGATTGGCAAAGTAAACTGATTACAAAGTTTAATCGGATTGGGTGGCGTAGTAAACAGCCATCAAGTATGTAATTTTACATCTTGCAAGTGTGACAACTGCGCTCTGGCTGCACTGCTGCAAAGGGAAATGACCCGGCTTTCCTTCCCCCCCTCCTCAGGTCCAGGACTTTGTGCGCACGTGTGAGGCTGGTGGTGGCGGTGGGGAGCAGGGGGGGCTGACGTGGCCCTGCGTAACGCTGGGGGCAGGTGAGGGGTGGGGGTGGGGGGCGTTCACTTGCAATAGGGTGAAAACAGTGGATCAGGATGGAACATGGGTTGGTCGGGGGAGAGACATATATATCTTTGGATGTCACGTGAGCCAGACCTCTTTATGCCGCAATGGGTTTCATGCATAAAATATGCAGCACAATGGTATGTATGTAGTACATCCCGTTGCATTTGGAATCACAGGCTACTCATCTTGACACTCAGAGCAACTTGCTTGCCCTATCCTCCCACCTGTTGTCCACCTCGCTCCACCACCCCTCCGCCACCCCTGCAGGCCTGCGCATCCCCCGCCCACGCGCCACCCAGTGGCAACCCCCAGACAAGGCACCCACCCCCTCCGGCCCGTCCCCATCCACCGCCATGCCACCCCCACCGCCACCAGCCAAGCCCTCCACCAGCAAGCCCCCCCTCCCCCCCCGCAAGCCCTCGGGGGTGGCTGCGGGTGTGGTGCGGGTGCTGTCCAGTAGGGCCAGTGGGGTGACAATGGCTGCGGCTGCGGCTGCGGTGGCGGATGCGGCTGACGTGGCGGGTGGGGGGTGGGGGGGGGGGGCATGGCTTGTTTGCACGGCTGACATGTGGTGATGGACGGTCATGTGCACAAACACCTGTGTTTTGAAGTACATCGCGATATTTGTGTGTGTTTGCACTGAGCTGGGTAATTGCGTTCCTGGGTATAGATTAGCAGGGCGCTTTTCACGTGTTGTTTTCCCGGTATCAGCACTCTGTATGGGCCGTCAGAAATGCTTGGCAATTGACACTAAGTCCCTGTTCCTGCCTGTGCAGAGCCTTCCGGGCCGACCCTCGACCGGTGCGCGTCATCCCCGCTGATCGCCAACGCATCCCCAGCGCTGGAATCTGGGGAGCCTTTCGGGCACCCGCCCGCACAGGAATCCCCAGACCCCATCCCCAGTGGGTCGGAGGCCACGTTTGCGCCACGTGGCGGTGATGATCGGCAGGCCATGGAGTTGGATGATGAGGTGGCACAGACTCTCAAGGGGGAGGAAACCGTGCAGGGGAGGGAGGATTGGATGGAAATAGGAGGGGAGGCGGGCGCGCCGGGGGTTTCCTCGAGGGATGGGGAGGAGGATGGGGGAAAGGGGGTTGGGGTGGCAGATGGGGAGTTGTATGAGGATGGCATAGGGGAGGACGAGGCGCCCTATGCCGTTTACAATGAGCAAGAGGAGGGGAGCATGGGGGAGCAGCTTAATGCCAATAGATCCCCAAAGCAAGGGGAGGGGGATGAGGCTGCAGCAGCTGTGGTGGCTGTGGTGCCCGACCAAGATGGAGCGGCAAATGCGGAGGAGAATGCAGATGCAGCGGGTGGGCAATGAGCAGGCACGTTGGAAAATTCGCACGTGCGTTCTCTCCCAGACAGTCGCTTCCAGACTCCCCGCCACTATACAGTGGGCAGTGGCAATGCAATCTGCAAGTAACTGTTACAGCTAGTATACAAGGCTACACTGACTTGAGGCTTTTGGTTTGCGCTTGTGCCCCCCACTTGTTACACCTTTCATTCGTAGGAATTTCTTATTTAACACAAACTGCGTTCTAAGAACTTCTTCAAGACTTTTCTACTACCGTGTAGTGTCTTATCAACTGAAAGGCCCACCATTCTTGCATCAACAAGCCTCCGAGATGCAGGGCCCGTGCACATAGTGGCACGTTGTAACAATTACTGTAACATCACATGTCATGCAGCATGTTATGACATGCTTAACCAAGTGATGCCAAGTGGTGCTTAACCTTTTTCCCCGCCTAAGGCTTCGCGCCTTTCTTTCTTTAAAGAATTCTTTCTCCTGAAGCCTGATGCATCATTCACACTCCTCACACCCTGATATCCACCCCTTGCTCCACCACCTCCACCGCCAGTCCCCTCCCCTGCAGCCGCCCCACAAATCCAGTGCCCCACAGCGCGCCACCTGGCGTCAGCACCCCCCCGCCGCCACCAGCTACCTGTTGCCGCTCCTCAAGCACTGTCAGCGCAGTCTGGGGAAGGGGGATGGGAGGTGGGTGGGGGTGGTGGCCTCAGCTAACGGTGGGTCAGCTGGTGGGACAAGGGGCCAAGCAGCGATCGCAAGCTCTAGAGTCACTCTGACAGCAGGAGTAGAGGGGATGCATGCCAGTGGGACGCAAGCTGTTTGCAATATGCAGGAGAGTTCAACTTATAACGAGGTCCTGTTTTCGAGCACCCCGGTACATGCTTTGAAAGGCTCATTCTCATGGGTAAATGCACACGTTGTACCCTACCAGGCATCATTCTCATCACAATGCCACGAGTGTGAAGAACATACGCAGCAAGGGTGTGGAAAGGTTCCAACAAGGAATGGCACCACGAGGCACAGCACAGCACTACGCAGGGATGCTACCACATGGCACTGCTGTCAGATGCCCACACATGCGGCATGCACCCAAAGGGTGGCAAGCCATCGCATGGACTCCAGTGGTACAGTCCCTAGCTAGTAGTAAGCAGGTGTCTCACCTGCACCAGCATGATGGGTGTGGCCACGTAGCCAGGCTCGGGGCCGCTCACCCTCACTGTGGCGCGGGTGTCTGGTGGGGGTGGGGGCCTGCCAGGAGGGGGGGCTGTGGGGAGGCAAGAGGGAGTGGTGAGTTTAGTAAATTACAGGGAAAAGGCTGGGCAAGGGGGAGACATGCTATTGCACAGGAATTTAGGGGCGTGATTCCTTAGATCAGCGTCCATTCAACAGGCACTATGTGCATGCCTCGCTGGGGCAGGTTGCATCTGGCATGGAGGAGTGAGTAATCGATTACCACATTCTCCATCCGTCCTTCTTCTAATATCAATGATCCATATCGTGCATGCTGTGCATCCCTCCCATCATTGCAAAACTCGAGTTGTATTGGAAGGGTAGGCTATAGTTACCCACCCACCTGTTTTGTAGCCATACCCTATTAGGGTCATGGTGAACCCTGTGCTGTCCAGCTGCTCCTGGGAGGGGCCCTTTTTGGTGAACACCCCAAGCGAGAAAAATCCAGGGAATTTCAGCAGTAGCTTCCTGGTAAACCCACTTGTTGTGGCCATGAGCTTGAACAGGGTACCGAAGATGATGAACAGGACCAGGTTCCAGGGAGATGTTATAGTGAAGTAGGCAGAGTATTGGATTGGGGATTTCCCGCTGAGCTGGCGCTGCATCTGCGTGCGGCGCACCACGGCTGCGTCCGAACCTGTAGGGTTTCACAAAGGGTTGTAGAAGAGATGCTGTCAAATGGCTCGTGCCATTGTGCACCTAATTTGGGGCCAAAGGGAAATTGATGGTGCACAACAGGTATTTACCATTTGGGGTCAAGGAATTGCTGGTGCAATACAGCAGTTTGGTGTCTAGGGTTTAAAAGGTTAAGGCGTTGCTGGTACACACCATCTGCTGATAGGCACTTACCAGGGAAGGGCAGCTTGTAGGCCCCCACCCGCGCGTCAAATGTGGGCATTTTTTTGGCACGGGGAGGTGGCGGCCCTGGGGCACATAACTTTGGCCGCATGCCTGCCGCTGCCAGCTGGCGCCTGACCTTTGCCAGCAGCCCCACAGAGGCGAAACCATGCACCGCTGACTGCCAGGTAGTGGCGTGGCCTGCAGGGAAACACACAAAACCCTATCAGGGCTGCAAAACCCTGACCTGCCAGGTTTCTGCATGGATGCAATGGGTCGCCTTGGAATGGTGGCCTTTGGGCACTCGTAGGGTTTGCGGTTTAAGGTTCAAGGTGTTCAACATTAATGCTGAAATGCATGACAATCACATGCACACTATGAAATGCCTAGCCAAGCGCCCCATGCCTTGCATGCACATCGGCAAGATTGCAGCCTGCATCCTCACTGGTGCTAACCCTTGCATCCATCCTAGTAACATGCCCTTCGTCAATCCCCTCCCGCCCACGCACCAACAAAGCCCTTGCCACCGCTCCGCAGGGTGAGGAAAGACTCGACGTACGCACAGGCGCCTGGGGGCGGGAAGCAATGTGCGGCCACCAGCGCCCCAATGTCTGCCGGCACGCTGTCAAATCCCGCTGCCGAGATGATTAGGAGGCCTGCCTCCGCTGCCTGGCGGTGGTACAGCAGCTGCATGCGCTCCATGAACTCTGCGTGTAGGGTTTAGGGATATGGCAGAGTTTGGCATAGGGGTATGTGGACGGTGTGTGTCAGGCAGAGGGGGGGTGAGAGGAGATGCATGGCAAGATTGGTAGTGGCATGGCCATGCCCGATGATGGTAGCCTTGGCAGTAAGTGCACGGTATCCCGTGGCGACACATGCAAAAGCCTTAACAAAAGCCATAGCAAAAGCTCTAGAAATTAGATAACCCTTTTGCTGAGCAGCGTCACTGCCCACCTGGCTCCCCGCACACGTCCAGGTAGTGCGCCCCCCCTGCCAGGCATGCTTTCACCACAGGCTCGCCCAGGAACCGGTAGGGACCCGTGCAGTTGAGCACAACCCTGCATGAAAGTGTGATAGCCTTGAATACTTGTGGACACATGTTCATTGCCGAGGATGGAAAGCTGGTAAAGGTGCTGGCTATGCTGAAGTGGTAAATTCAAACGCGCTGAGCGTGACGGGTGAATGCAACACGAATTTCTACCTCAACGTCAAGCAGACTGAGTGTAGGGTGTAATTTCCTTAATTTAGGGTTTTTGGTTCCTGAATGTTGCCATGTGCACTGGCCAGGTGAACCATAGGTTTGGAGTTTAGGGTTTAGGGCTTCTGGGTGCACTGGCCATGGAACCAGCACTGGCAGCATGAGCGAGCACAGTTGAGGGTTTAGGGTTTGGTGCATTGCCCACCTTGCTTTCTGGGCCATGGCTACGAGGGAGGCATCATCCCCAACATCGGCTACCACCACCTGCGCAAGAGAAACCCCACACTAGGGTTCAGACTTGACTGCAGCAAGTGGTTCTCCCTGGTTGGCGTTGACCACCCAACCGCGACCATCCCAACAACAAGCAGACAGTTGGCATGTGTGGCGCCCATGCAGGGAGCTTGCCAAAGATGTGCGCTCTGCGATAAACTGCTGTGAAACCCTCTAGGGTAGAACAAGGAAATATGTTTCGCACCGGGATACCAGCGTTGCCCACCACCCCTGCAAGCGCTGAGGCACTGCGCCCAGCCACAGCAAACGTCCTGGAGGCACCCACGAAACACCTGGTTAGTCTGGATTACTACGGTGTCATGCACTGCTTTGGCATGCATATACGCATGCCATGGCAAAACGTTCGAGACGCGATACCACACTGTGTGTGACACCAAGACACAGACACCCGTATCTTATGAAAAGCAGAACACAGCAGTTGCACTTCCGCGCTGCAGGAAGGTACGTGCATGTGCAGGGAAGCAGGGCCCTCGCACCCTTTCCAGTTGATCTCCATTAGTTCCTTGACCACTCGCTTCCCAGTGAACCCAGTTGCACCAAACACCACAATGTCGTACTTTCGAGAACTTTCTCCCACCATTTTGCTCTCTACCTCTCCACCAGAGACTTGCTAGTTACCACAAGGGAAACCCAAAGTGAGAGGTGGTGGGGGCTTATGTAAGTTACTCCGCGACAAGGACAGGTTGGTATACCAACAAATGTTTCCAACAACTGGCGCAGCAGTGTTGACGTTGGCCTTTGTGTGCTTGCAAGTGTGTCAGGGGGACTACAACTTCACATGCATGCATGCATTTTTCACATGCATGCATGTGTTTTTGTGCTCAACTGACTGTAAGCTTGCTCAACAAAGCTTTCTTGCGTCGCAATACAACCCTTTTGGCTGCAAACACAACAAACTGTGTCCTGTACCTCGTGCTTACTGTAACTTGCCGATTTGGCACATGCTGCCGCATGTGCTTCCCTGCTCGACAGGTTGGTTTGTGCCACACCGGGTTGTGCCACACCGGGTCACTCTATCCTCATTGACCATTCAGTAATCACTTGCCTGATGCGTTGTGGAGGCAGGTCTTGGGCTCTAGAGGCGGTTAAGTCGTCATGTTCTGCCCCTGGAAAGGCTGCACGCTGCCTAGCTAGCCATGTATGCGCAGTGCACCTGGCAGGACCTGGTGAAGGGCGTGCCCTTCCCCACTGTGCTACTCCATGATCAGCGGTTTTTTATGTGCTGACAGTCTCCAGCAGCAGGCTGACTGCCACGGTGCCATCACCACCATGGCATACCAAACTTTGCTGGCAGTGCCGTACTACGTATGTCATATTGCATCGTTTTGTAACCATTATTGTTGGTCCTCCAAGTTGGCAACACCCGTGTACTGCCAGTGGTTACAATCTGAGCTTGAGACATCGTCATCTCACTTGCCAGTCTGATCAAACTCCAGAAAACTGGCAGCCTGCTGGCAATGGATACCGGACTACTTCATTCAGTTATGTTGCCCTTGTCCTTTAATCGCTAATGCCCCCCTTGCATACACAGCCAATGCACGTCCCATGTAGCCACTGACCACGGGGTCACCGCCTGAGCATCGTCCAGCTGCCAGGGCAAAGCCCGCGTTGTCAATAACTATATGACGTGCATGGGCTGCATTACCCTTTGCAAGGGTGTGAGCACTCAGTACTGCATAGGCAGGAGGCTGGTAAACAGCAATGCGTCCTTGCGGTGATTGTAGCCTACAATGTAGGCGCTGGGCAATCTCCTGCATCCAAAACAGATTATCAAATATCGTACAGTTGAGAGGGGCATTCACAATTGCTGAATGTGGATGCAAGGCTGCGGACGCATTTGAGATGTATCACATGCATTTTGCACCCCGTGTCTTAGTTGCTGCTCTCAAATGATATGCCCCTTTCTAGCATGCGTATTTGAAGATCAATATTCCAATGTATGGGCTTGCAGATGGTGGGCAGTTGTGTAGATTACCTGGGAATCAGACGGGGTCTGCCAGCATACAGGCATGCTGACACTGGATGCATGTGTTCCCATGCTTGCCATTGCACCTATCCCATACATGGGTACCCATAGCATAGGACCTATTACATCTCATTACCCTTGACCCATGATGGAGGGGGTGGAATATCTTACCCCCCCATTGTACTAGTGTAAACATACAAAAGATTAATGTTTCCAGGACATAGATATCCGTTCTCACCTCACGTGCGTAGTCTGCCTTGCCACAGTGGCTGTGCAGTCCAGGCTTGGAGGCGCTGCCCCTCCAAGCAAGCCCTTGGCCCCGCAGCCGGGGGCACGGCATGTAGCTACTGACCACGCAGGCGATACCCTAGCAGCACTCAGTTGCAGCAGCAACGCACACGTGTCATCAATAACTATATGACGCGCATCAGCAGCGAGCCCACGGGCGCTCGTGTGCAGGCGGGTGGTGGTGGCATGGCAGCGCCTGGGGGGGGGGATGGCCCAGCCCTGCAGTTAGTGGTAAATGTTGAGTCGGGGGCTAGGGGTGCGCTGCACATATTGACATTGTCTGCCAGCTTCTGCACCCAGGTTTTTAAACTTTATTAGCTTTATACAGAAGATTCCAAACATGGGTTGTGATTCTGGATGGACAGAAGGGGTACAAACACAACCTGGCTCAGATAACATTTGTACTTATCATAGGTGCACACTATACATACGTATCGCCTCATGACAACCACCACCTGTTGTACACACCAAGTGTGGGTAAAATACAACTGTTATTCTTAGGACAATGCCTTTCGTACCTCCATGCATGCATTGCCAATGGCCTTGCGGAATCCAGGCTTGGTGGCGCTGCCCCCACGCCCTTGGCCCAGCCGCCGCTGCACAGCATATAGCTGCCATCACCCAGGCTCGTTATATTCTGCAGCAACCGGCGGCAAAAGAAACGAATTTATAATCAATCTCAAGGCTTTGCACAAACACATACAGTAATGCCGGTTTATTATTTTGTGAGTGAAAGAATGAATGAATTGATGAATGGATGCATGATTGATGCTGGAGACAACGACGGTGCTCATTGGGTGCATTGCACCAAGCAGCAGTCTAGGTAGTAGGTGGTATCAAAAGGTGTCCTTAATGTTGGCATGCCCAATGCAAAGGTGCATCCAATGCTGTGCCTTTGAGCAAGATGGGTTGTAGCAGGGTCTGCACCATTGAAAATGACAGTGGCACATGCATTGGTTGTCCATAAATAAATAATGTTGGCCTGACCCCCCTTTCAATATAATCGAATGGACCAACCTCCGGGGGTTTGCAACTTCCATGACTTTGCATAGTATTTGATTGGTGGTGCGCCTTTAGCCTGCCTGCCCCTCCAGGCTTGATGGTGACGTTTCCTCTCACCCTTGGCCAAGGCCCCGCAACCGATGCACAGCATGCAATTGCCGAGTGCGGGGGCACTGCGTGTGCAGCACTCAGCTGCAAGCCCGGCAACGCACACGCGTCGTCAACAATTACATGACGCGCATCGGTTGCGGCACTAAGGGATGGGTCTCGCAGCATTAGCAGCAGTCCCAGGGGAGTGGCACCAGCAGCTGCACGGCAGCGCATGATTTTGTGTGCAGAGATCCAGTGGTGTGCACCCTTGATCATGATGCATATGCAGCGCTTGGGCAATGCACCTAGCAACAGCGCAGCAACTGGAAGCAAAAGAATATGCCAATAACTTGATGTGATGCGCATAATTTTATTATTATTTACTTCCTTTTAAAACCAATGGCACCGTTCTGGCCTTCAGTGAACCTCCAAGGCAGTGTACGCGTCACCATGGCTGTTCCTCACGGCTTGGTGGCGCCCCCCCCCTGGCCCCTAGTCATGCAGCCGATGGGTTTAGGGTTTAGGGTTTAGGGTTTGCAGCCAATGTGCGTCATGCAGCTGATGGCCACCCGGGCACCACCCAGCACCACCCAGATGCCCAGGCAGCGGGTGGGTGGTCAACTACATGATGTGCATCGGCTGCACAACCCAGGGAGTGTGCAAAAGCAGGTGGGTGGGGGTGCGCCATGGCAGGCCAGCGTTCAGGCTTGAAGAAAAGAAAAAGAAAAGAAGAAAAAATTGGCGCTAGAGCGCACTCATCTCAGCGGTGGCCCTGCAGCTAATGCACGACATAAATATAAATGAATATATAAATATCTACGCAGAGTGACCCCTTTCATTGTAAGCCAATGGCATGCACCCACCTCCACGAGATGGCGACTAAACGATTGGTGCTCCTTCATAAGCTGCATGCATGGCTGCCGCTCCAGGCTTCCTGGCGCTGCCCCTCTCAGTGCTCTCACCCTTTGCCAAGGCCCCACAACCGATGCACAGCATGCAATTGCCAACCGCGGGGGCACTGCCTACACAGCACTCAGCTGCAAGCACGGCAGCGCGCACGCGTCGTCAACAATTACATGATGGGCATCGGCTGCGGCACCAAGGGATGTGCCTCGCAGGATGTGTCCCCTGAGGGTGGTACCAGCAGCTGCGCGGAATGCGCAAGACTTGAGTGGCGGGATTCAGTGGTGTGTACCCCTGATCGATCTACTTGATCACGAGGCACATGCGTCCCCTGTGGTACACTTATAAATAGCTGCAATACACCCAGCAACCAGAGGCAAACAAAATATGTAAACAATTTGATGTGATGCACATAATACTTATATTACGGGTATGTACTTTCTTTTTTTGTTTTATGTTTTATTCGTTTATCATATATTATTGAAATACATGATGCAGTGCTAGGGCTGCTCAAGTCATGGACAGAAACAAATGAAGGAGTCACTCCACTGCGGCGCAGCATCAAAATGCAGAAATTGTACCAGGTGTGGCACTGTATTTCAGGTTGTAATACATATATGAATCATTAATAGGTTAAAAAAAATCTGATAGATAAATGATTTTTTTGTGTTGCAATGCTTACAACTATGCCATCAAAATGAGGACCTGATGCATTCTATGTGCATCCTCCCGAGCGCGCATCCCAGGGACCCACCTCTGTGAGTTGCAACTAAATTTATTCTCCGGCTTGCACCCAACTCCGAGAGTTGGCGGTTTACATTCCTTCACATGATCCTTTCAAAGAACAGGAAATGGTGGTTCTCCATAAGGCTGCATGCATGGCTGCCCCTCCAGGCTTCATGTCGCTGCCCCACTCTCTACTCTCCCCCTTGGCCAAGGTTCAGCAGCCAATGCACGGCATGCAATTGCCGACCGCGGGGGCACTGCCTGCGCAGCATACCGCTTGCAAGCCCCGCAGCGCGCACGCGCCGTCAACAATTACATGACGCGCATCGGCTGCAGCACCAAGGAATGGGCCTTGCAGCAGTCCCCGGGGGGTGAAATAGGTGAAACCAGCAGCTGCACGGCATCGCGAGATGTGAGGGCGGGGATTTAGTGCTGTGCACCCTACAACAAGGTGTGGCAACTGCGTATATACATAAAAAGGTATTAAGTAAAGAATAAGTATGTTTTTTAATGAATGAATGGTGCTGCAATGCTTACAAACATGCCAAAAAAAAAGGATCTCAATGCTTGCCAAATCCCAGTATGGCATTATCCACATCTTACAAGTGATATTTCATACGAGGATAGAGGATCTGACCCCTGTCAATGTAATCCAATGGCATGCACCCACCTCCAAGAGTTGCCACCTTATAAGGTATAAATATACCTTTGCAAGGAATAGATTGGTGCTGCGCCATACATAGTTGCCCTTCCAGTCTTGGTGGCCCCTCTCACCCTCCAACTGGCCCCGAAGGCGATGCACGGCATGCAATTGCCGACCGCGGGGGCACTGCCTGCGCAGCATAGCTGCCAGCCCGGCAGCGCGCACGCGTCGTCAACAATTACATGACGCGCATCGGCTGCGGCACCAAGGGATGGGCTCCGCGGCAGTCCTCGGGGTGTGGTTCCAGCAGCTGCATGGCAGCGAGAGATGTAAGTGCAGGGATTCATTGGTGTGCACTTTGATCATCATGCATATCGCCCTTATCAATGCAACCTAACAGCACCGCAGCAGCCAGTAGCCCTATATTCACTTCTTGGAAATAGAAAAGGAACAACTTGATTTAATTGACGTGGCGTGCTTACTATTAATACTTATTTTGTTTAATTTCCTTGTTTTCAAAATTATAACCACGGTCCTCGTCTCCAAGTATAATTGACTAAAGTTCAAATAATTGGTTCTTGTTTCTTCTTTGCCGCTTTGAGACATGCAGCAGTCGCCTCTTCAAAGATTAACCCCAGTGGTTGGCATGGCCATGGCCCATGAGCATCTGGATTGCTTGGCCCATGATTGGCTATAAGATTAGTTGTCCATGATATCACCCTTCACCTGACCCATACATACATCCACCCGTAACTGACCAAACTAACTAATTACATGCATAACGGCAACAAAGCCAGATCAGCAATCAGTCTACCAAACTAATGAAAGATAGGTATGAGCCCACAGGATGATACAACGGTAGCTGTAATTATTATTTCATTCCCAATGACACCATTCTCACCTCCGGTGCTTGTATGGCATGGCCATGGCATGGCCCTGGTGACCCATGGGTCACCATGGCTACCCCATGGCATGATTGCGCTGCCCCCTTGCTTCTAGTCATGCAGCCGGTGTGCATCATGCAGCGGATGACCACCCGGGCACCACCCAGCAACACCCAGCTGCTGAGGCAGCGGGCGGTAGTCAACAACTACAAACAACTACATGACGCGCACCGGCAGGGCAGAAGTCCCTTGCAGCCTTGCAAACCCTGCACAAGGGTACAGGCAGCAGGACTTGAGACACGGTGTGGTGCAGCCTTGGTGCGCCAGGGACCCATGCAGCAGTTTGGTCCAATTGGCGGTTTGCACGTATCACTGAGTTCGCCATATGGTTCCAGGCTAGCGAGGTGTGGGGTTTAGGGTTTAGGGCACCCTCGCCACCCCCAGCTGACCCTGCGGTGCAGCCATGCCGTGGACTTCCTCACCTCCCCACTGTGCACACTTCACCTAACAGCACTTCACCCTAGGACTAGTTCTAGGTGACGACAGGGACCATTCCTGGTCCATGGCATGCCGCACCCACTCACGCAGCCACAGAGGCAGCTACACAGGCAGCCACTGGGCTGAGAGAAACGCTTCGGCGTGCCCTGGGCACTGAGTGTAAACACAGAAGGCTGAGGCCTTGGATGGGATGGCCGGGGCGTCGAGGTTACGTAACTCTTCAAGAGGTTAAAAACCTTTGCAGAGGTTATAAAGGTATCTATCACGCACTTACGGTGGTATTGCAGGCTACGGTACGTAGCAGCCGACAGTTGCTGAGGTTAGCCGCCAAAGGATCCAGTGACTGACCTACAAAGCTTACCTTCGCGTTGGGTGTGTTGACGAGTGACAACGCGCCGCCCAGGTAGTGTAGGGCCCCGGGGGTGCACCAGCATACCAGCACGTGCATCAGCACACCAGCCCGTTCCGTCCGTGTCTGCCTGCAGGGTTGTGTAAAAAGGGATATGTCACTAAGAAACGAAGGTAACGGTTGGGTTCCGCTGCTGCCGTTGCAAGGAAGACTCCTACACGTGGACGGAACTTACCCTACAAGGACCCACATGACCCAGAAGGGTCACCCCTGTCCAGCCTAGCTAGCAGTTGGGTGGCTATGCCACACGTGAATGTAGAACGAGTGGGGCCACAAGTCCTACATTGCAATCCACTAACTGCATCAGAGGCTGCTGCCAAACTCTTGCGGGGTTTTACACCCAGTAGATGACTGGCAAGGGCAGATACCCCACACATCCAGTTTTGTCTTGGAACAGCAACCATGCGCCGTGATCACTGCTATGCGCTTGTCAAGAGACACAGCCCGTTGGGCAACTGGTGTGGTATCCTACTGGGGACTACTGCCATTTTGTCGCATTGTACAGGTAGATCAATGATGCCGTCAAAACAAGTTCACAAAGAAAAAACTGCCAATCAGAAGGCTGCAAGATACCCCTTGTCAGAAAAGAGCGTCCAGGCACCCCACAGCTTGCGCAACCCCACGCATTCCACGCTGCCTCGTCCGACACCGCATGTGCACATTCCACCCACATCAGTATACGCGCGCCTTGGTACCCCCACCGCCATGGCTGCGCCCCGCGCCCGTGGGGGGCAGCGGGTGCGCCGCCGCCACCGCCACCCGCGCCCCCATCACCGCATGCATCACCGCCGCCCCGTCATGCACCACATCCGGCGTGCAAGACATGGCCGCTAGGCCGCCCTCGGTGGGTGAAACCCCAAAGGGGCTGGTCCCAAACCCTAGGTCGCTGCCCTGGTACGAAACCCCGTAGGGTAAACTGCTGCCACCATAGGAGGAGGAGCCCTCGGCTGCTTGAGGGTCATGTGCGCGGCCTGAGGGGTGGCCCAAGGGTCGGAAACCGAAGCTGGATGATTTGGACTGCATGTGCATGTGGTGGGTGGGCGCGTCCAGTGAGCCGACGTCCATGCGCTCCGAGCCCCACTCGCTGTCGCTGCTGCTGCCTGCATAGAATAACAGAACATATATCAACAAATCCATTTGAATTAAAACGAAAGTTACATCTTAGGAAAATTAGAGAGCTGTTGCTGCCTGCAAGATGGACAAGGGGTGTGTGAGCGGGCACTGCGCCAAGGGTATTATTAACAATCCAGGAGGGGAGGAGAGGAGAGGAAAGGGGGTGCAGGGGTGGGGTGGATGGGTGCGGCGCAGCGCGGTGGTGTGAAGGTGGGGGCGGCAGTAGGGGTGTGGGTGGGTGCAGCGGATCGTGCACATTGCCTCAAAGGGATAATCCTCAAAAATGGCGCCCGTCCCCCGACACAAATGAAACCCCCCAGGGACCACGCCCGTCCCCTCCCACCTTCTTCCTCCTCCTCCTCTTCCACTTCCTCCTCCGAGGCCCCATCAATGAACTCGGCATGCTCCAGAACCTCCCCGTCACTGTCGCTCACGTCCCACGTCACCCCCCCTGCGGGCCGCCCCTGGCGCCACTGCACAAAGCTCTCTGGGAGGTTGAGGAAGCGGGCAGAGCGGGAGAGGAGGTAGGGGTCGAAGGGGAAGAACATGTCGAGGGGGGAGGGCTTGGTGGCGGGGGGGGGCGGGGCGGTGATGAAGGCTTGGAGGGAGGGGTCCAGGAGGCCCTGCTGCTGCGCTTGCCTGTGGGTGGGGGTGGCGGGAGGTGGCGTTCAGCAGGTGCCAAGCGAGGGTATTTGCCACATCCCATTGCTGAGAAATTAGCAATATACAATATACATTACTTGCACACACATGGCGTGGAGAGGCGCTCGTATGACCTAATGCACGTGGATCACAGATGTACTTACAATTAGAAGAAAAAAACTGTTTGACTTTTAGTTTACCCACCCTTTTAACCCACGTCTAAACTCCTCCCCTCTCCCTTACCTTGCAAACTCCTCCACCACGGTGGGCAGGCAGGCGTCCAAGGGTCTCAGCTCGTGCTGCAAAACCCTAGGCAGCACCTCAGCCACCAGCTTCCGCACAGCCCCCTCAGCCTCGGCGCGCTTCCGACTCGCCCTCTCCTCCCGCGTCCCCTCTCCCCCCTGATCCCCGCCACCCGCGGGATCCCCCGCCAGCAGTGTTTGCATCTGGTAGCACAGCGCGTACAGCAGGGCTTGCACAGCTGAGAAGAAAACCTGGTGAAGAATGGTTTAGGGTCTAGGGTTTGCATCTGGTAGCACAGCGCGTACAGCAGGGCTTGGACAGCCAAGAAGAACACCAGTTGCCAAGGAACAAAACCCTAAACCCTAAACCCTAAACAGGAAAAATGCTTCGAGGGGACTATCAGATACGCAACAGACTGGAGAGATGCATGCTTCAGTGCTAGTCTGGCACATGTCGTTGGCAGCATACCTCTGCCAGCATGGATTTTTTTATTATCCACATATTCGCCATGAATATATCTTATTACATCCAAATGCATGTCATTAATGTCATTGCCACTGACCTGGTGGCGCCTGGTTGCCGCTGCTGCTGATGCTGTGTGTACCAGCAGGTGGTGCGCTGAGGGGCCAAGGTGGGACATGGGGCCGGCCTTGCGGGCGGCGGCGTGGGTGTCGTGCGATTGGCAATACCTGAAGAACGCAGAGGGGGAAATGTGAGGGTGTGGGAGGATGAGAGTGCATGCGTCAAAAGGCAATGCGGTCTGCGTATATGCGTGCGACAAGCAAGGTCTTGTTGTCCAACCCTTCCCAGGCCTGGGACCCCATCGCGGCGCAATCCCCTCAAGCTTTGAGCAGCTCTGCAACCCTTGCCTAGGGTATCACCCCCACACCCCCACCCATCCGCCATCCCACACCCCCACCCACTTCAGGCTCCACCCGCCAAGCTTGTGCAGCGCCTCAGCCACAAGCGGTTCAGGCACGTAGCTCGCCCTGGCCAGGAAGGACGCCACGTAGGCAACAGCAGCGCTCCGGTGCACGGGTGGTGCCGAGGGGTTTGTAAGAATCGCAAACAGGCGGTCCAGGAAGGCGCGAGAACATCTTGAGGGGTCCCGCATGCACAGATAGAACAGCAGGAACTGGGTGAATTTGGACCTGCAAGGGGTGGACAGTGGAAGGGGAGGGGTGAGTTTGGCTCTTGGAAGAGGGGAGGGGAAGGGGCATTTGTGTGTGGAAGGGGGGGAGGGAACAATTTTGCATGCACAAGTAGAACAGCAGGCACTTAGATCTGCGTTTAGGGTGTGTGTCAAGAGTAGGAACTGGGTGAATTTGGATCAGTATGGGTGGAGAGAGGCGGGATGTATTACATACACAGGTCGCAGGGAAAGAGATGAGAGATCCCACGAGTGCTTAGGCTTCAGGGTTTAGGGCTGAACTGGCCAACCTCCCCAACCCCACCCACCTGTGCGTGCCCAGCATGCTGCCCTCGAACGCCCCCACCATTGCCCCCCACACGTGCGCCTCCCCTCCCCCCATACACCGCCGCTCCAGGTGCTCCAGTGTGAGCTCCATCAGGGTGTCAAGCTTGTTGGCGCACTCCTCAGCACGTGCGGCCTCGGAGCTGCTGGCCTGCGGGTGGGCGGTGGGTGGTGGGTATGGTCCTGTGTGATTCCATGTGTTTCAATGATTGATCCACGGCTCTAAATTCCATGCCGATCTCGTAGTCGTATGGTTCAGAATTCTATGTCGATTTCTCTGATATATCATCTGGACATTGTAGCACAGGTGCTGGCTCCAAAGTAACAATGATGCGAATACCGTCGCAGCCTGAAACAGCCACCCTCAGGTATTAACAGACCAGCCCTGTCCAGTGTTGGCATTGCAACCTCTCCTCCCGTCCCATGTTCACATTCACACTCACCCCGCTCCCTACCCAGCCACACCCATCTCCTCCTATCCTGAACCCTAAACCCAGCCACATCCACCTCCTCCAACCCCAAACCCCAGACCCTAAACCTAGCCACACCCACCTCCTCTGACCCAATGGTCCCCTCCCAACCCCCGCGATGCCGCTCCTCCTCCCCTTGGTGGGGACCCGCCTCACCCTCACCTGCATCCCCATTGGTCAGATGAAGCTCCTTCATACCTGAAGCACAGCGGAAAGGTTTCAAAACATAGTTTTAGACTGGGACTGAATTCAACTCTGCAGCCGAATGGGTTGAGGAAGGCTTGGTGCGGTGTGTGCAGGGTTTGAGGAGGGTGTGAGAAGGGTTTAAGCTGTGAACATGAGAGTGTGGGTCGTGATACACCACACCCTGAGAACCAAACCCCACCCCACTTGGCTCACCGCGCTCTCTCTGCCCTGGGCCGCTGGTGCATGTAACGGTCGGCACAGCGCACAGGTAGGCCAGCGCCGGCGCATGTGGCCGCCTATGCATGGCAGCGCATGTGCCAAGACGGGCATGTGCATAGACCGGCGCATGTACAGTCCTGCCCATGTAGCAAAGCTGCCAGGTGGGAGAAGTTATTGGCTGGTAGATTTGCCACCCCCATGTACGCATCCCCATCGCTCGCCACCACCCATTCCCCACCACCATTCGTCCCCATGGCACATCCCCACCCACCCACCCACCCACCCACCTTCTAGCTCAAAGATGTCCACCTCCCCTTCCTCCTCCCCTTGATGTACCACCCCTGACAGCTTGTTCGACTCCATGTCAACATCGATAACGAACTGCCTCCCCCCCCCCTCCCTTCCCCTCCCTAACATTCCATTTACCCCACCATCGCACCCCCACACCCACACCACCATCACCACCACCACCCCACCAACCTTCCAGCTCGAAGATGTCCACCTCCTCTTCCTCCTCCTCCTCCTCTTCCTCCCCTTGGTGCACCACCCCTGGCAGCTTATTCCACTCAATGTCCACATCGATGGCCAGCAGCTGCTTGACCACCTCACCCAGGATAGGGTCTGCTAGGGTGTTGGCGGCGCCGCCTTCCGCCAGGCGAAACAGCGCTGTCAGGTAGGCGGCGTGGGTGTGGCGGTCCCGCCCCTTGTGGGGCATGGACTTGGCCAGCAAGGGCACTAGCTTGGAGGCGGCGATGGGCATGAGCGACAGAATCTGCAGCAGATTTGTAAGGTTTTAATTGGGGTGTTGTAGGGTTTATATTTGACCAGCAGGGGCACCAGCTTGGGGGCGGCGATGGGCATGAGAGACAGGATCTGCAGCAGAATTTTGGCTTGGTTTGTAGGGTTTTGGTCGGCGTGAGGGACCCGGATATGAAGGAAGGTGGCTTTTTAGGGATCACTCGTGCAATTGTACTGGAAGTGTGCTTCAGTGGTGAACCCTAAAACAGTAGACACCCCAGCTGCGATACAGCAATCACAACCCCCTCCACCACCACTATCGCCTCATGCACTTGATTACATGTGTTTGCCGACCTACCATATAGTGTAATCAGGCAAAACATGTACCCCCGCCGCACTTCACGTCCCCACAAGGCCCACTGGACCAACATTTCGCTCCACCCGCCCCTCCTCCAAACTTTACCCCTCGCCGACACCTACCCGTTCCAGCACCGCTATCACCTCCCCCATGAAGACCACCCACTCCTCAGGCGCCACCCACCCCTGCTGCGGATCGTCAGGGGGGAGGGCGCCAGGGGGGGGTATGAGACTCGACACCAGCAGCTGCAGGGAGAAGTAGAGCATGGAGCCGTGCGCCAGGGTGAAGTGGGAGAGGAACTCCAGGAGGGCAGGGCGCACAGCCTGAAGAGGGGGCAAGGGGAGTAAAGGATTATGGCGTGCAGGAGGGCAGGACGCACAGCCTGGGGGCCAAAGGGAGGGGTTATATGGAGTGGGGGTACGGGTGCATGTTGAACAGGCACTGCCTAGGGGCTGGCGTTGACATGCTGTGTCGGTACGCCGCAGCCTTCAAGTTTTTTAAGCGCTGCAAGCACGTTGCATACCCCATCCCGCCACACCCCACCGCACCCCCCTGGCCACCCCCACAGCCACCTATTGAGCAGCGCGCTGACTGGCCCAGCCCCACCCCCCACCTTTGGCCACCCCCACAGCCGCGTGTTGAGCAGCGCATTGACCAGTTCCTTATGCTCCTTCTCCTTGATGAGCGACACGCTGGCGGTCAGGGCGCACAGGATGTCGCGAGCAAAGGCGTCGTCGCGCCCGGGGGCGCTGCCCTGCCGCTGCACCTCGGCCAGGATCCTGGAGTGGAGGTGGAGGTGGGGGTGGGTGGGAGGTGTGGGTGGAGGTGTGGATGGAGGTGGGTGCGGATATGGGTGGCGGTGGTGGTGGTGGCGATGGGTGGGCACAGGGGGGAGAGGGGGACAGGAAGGGAGGCTGGGTTTGCAGTACTAGTAAGCGCAAGCTTTACCCTAAGGGAACGATGTGCACCCACAGGCTGTGGCCCACTCTGAGTTTGAGAGGGTACTGGTGTAAGGGTATTAGGGTTTTGTATATGCATGCATAAGGGAAACCTGGAGTGGATTGCTTAAACAACGCCTGGAAGGGTCAGAAACAGCGTTTATTTTATCTCGCCAGCTTAGGTGGCTAGAAAACAGGCTTGCACCCATGCGTTGCAGCGTATTCTGGCAACCACGGCCGACCCCACCCCAACTCACTTGTCGTACTGCTCGCTCTTTCCCTGCTTCGCCTTTTGTTCCAACGCAGCCCTGACGAAGTCACGAAGCAGCTCCTTGACGTCGGCATCGTGCCCGTTTGCAGCGGTGGCTGCAGCACCAAAGAACATAAGTGGCGGGTGTGACCAAACCAAGGTCACTTGAACTATAATTGGACCTGTTTAAGAAGGTTTCAAGCGATCCAGGTAGCACGCAGGTGGTCTTATTAGTGGATTGCACCTCACCTGGTGGTTGTTCAGAGAAGGACGTTCCTTTCCTCTTCCCTTTTCGCACAGACATCTCGCTGCACGCCCTGGTTGCTTACTCACATGGTTTGTGGGCTGCCAGTGCCTGTGTGCTAGGGAGCTGGCTAGAGACAGCTGACGAGAGCAAGGAAGGGCCAAAGTATTCCTCTACAGAAGGGGTTCCAATTGGCTGTGTTTTGTATGGCGAGCACGCTGGTATGGGTAACCTTGCAGCACCGATTGGAACTTTCTGGTGGTTCCCACGACGCCAAGAACGAGTGAGCAACGGAACACAGGCAGTACAGGGAGTATGAAAAAGCACAGTCGTCCCTGGGTGATGAAGTGGGCGCCAGTGTTGTGTCTGGAGTGTTTAAACCTCGTAGTGTGTCGGCCAAAAAAAAGGTTTTGCGCCGCACCCGCAATTTCGAGACACAGAGTCCCTAGATGAATCCCCAGAGATGACGGGGATTGGGGACCAAGCCTCCCGAAAAGCAGTGCAACCTAGCGCCAAAAGGTTTGGAGCCCGTGTTTACGCCTAAAGCACGCCACACAGTTTCTAGGCAGTGAGTGGGCTCCACCATTGGGCTATCCTTCTTGCCCTTGCTTATCCACAGGTGTGGGGCCGCACCCAGTCTAGCCTGCTCCTTCGTTCTTCCACAGGGGTTTTGGGCAGTGGCTAGAAGTACACACAGGGGGCCAACACAGCGCTGTGAGCGGAAGACAATGGAGGTCGCACAGCCCGCTCCCGATGCAAATGCCCCACCCGACATACACCTTTTTGACCTGCCGGAGGGCGTGGCCGAAACCATATTCAAGCGGCTCAGCGTGTCGGAGTGCGCCGTGTGCTGTGTTGTCAACAAGGGCTTCCAGCGACTGGCCAGGGTACGTTAGGGTATGCGCCGTGGGCAGGCAAGCACCAAGCGCTGCGTTGTTGGGTGACAAAGTGCGCAACCCACTTTGAAAAGGGACTGGGTGACTACAGGGGTTTGGGCGTGGGTACCAATCCGCTGCACGGGGGGTACCACACGACAGGCTTGTGTCGGGGTTTTGCGCTGTCGCGCTCGATGTACGTCCTCGATCGGTGCGATCACAGCAGCACATGTATTCCATACTTGTTTCATTCAGTGGCACTCCTGCTGCGTGGTGTGGGATCGTGGCGATACCTGCGTGAAGTTGCACCTGTCACCTGCAGGCGACCTTGCCACGGGGGCTATTGTCGTGCACGCCTTCACCGTTTGCGCCGCGCCACTATCAGGCAGCTCTTTTATCCTTATGCGAAGCGTTACAGCCCTACAAAACGTGTTGGTGATATGACACCGTTTGCATATGCATGCATGCGTGTGCCTCGCTACCACTAACGTGCCACCGGACGCCCTGCTCTACTTAAGCGCTGGCTGCACCTAGACTTGCACCAAAACAACCCAAAGGACTCTTTTTATCCATACTTGCAAACCAGGGCTGGTCCAAGGACTGGTAGAGAACAGAGTGGACTTTGAGCTGGTCGGGTCGCTCCTGACCGGTAGACAGTATGGTTAAAAGGGTGTATGTAGGGTCCACTCCACACACACCCAACCCCACCAAATGCCACTGCCTCCAACCGCACTTTTTCTCCGCAGGGCGCGTTATCTGAGAAGGAGGTGGTGAGTGTTGAGGACTTTGCCTTTGTGTCCCGCCTGCAGTCCTACCTGCTGCTTCCCTGGGGCAGCGAAGTGGATGAGCTGGGATCCCAGCTGCTCACCTACCTCCCCATGGCGATTAAGTATGTGGCGACGTACTGCAGGTAGGCCGAGGGCGCGCATGGAAACCCTTGTTGGGGGTGGGACCGCACCCTGCGAAGAAAACCCTCGCGTAGGGTTTTGGTGATAGGCCTGGTGTCGGTACCCGTGAGGTGGGTCAACCTATAGAGGTTGCATGTCATTAGTGGGCACATAAACGCTCTACTGCAGTAGGCCGGAAGTATTACTGCACCACCTGAACGGCAAACCCCTCACCCAGGGCTGTGGGGGCATGCCTGATATACCAACCCTATGGTGGCCCACCCGCTCAATGCCCGCCGCACATTAAAGCCATAGAGTTGATTGTGCTGCACTCATGCACACACATGAGCTGGCAACACGCCTCCTGGCACCACCACCCCATAACAACAACAACAACAACCCCCTCTGTACCACTGCAGGCGGGCCACCAGGCTTGACCTCACCCTCCCCCACGCGCCAGTTGGCACCCAGCGCAAGCTGTACCGGTCGCTGCGCTGCGCCACAGTGTGTCATGACCTGGGCAGCGGGGATGGCAGCACCGCCATCGCACGCACCACCAGCCTGCCCACGCGCAGAGGTGGGTGCGCCTCCCCCTGGGGATCATTTGCCTGCTATTACCTCTATTGACAAGCATGCTTTGGGCACCGACAGGCTGGATACCTAGTCTCTTGTGCTGGATACGTGATTTGATTTTGTTGGTTGCATATTGTACTGTTCAGCAGATGTGTTAATTTCCCTTAACAGCCACCGACGACGGCACCGCCAGCTGGCTGCGCCCCATTGGCCCCTGGCGCTCCCGCGCCCCCCAGCTGGCATACGAAGACCGCTACTGCCTGCTGTCCCTGTGGCACCAGGTCGGTGAGGGGCTGCGCAGCGTGACGGTGGTGAATGTGGTGGAGGGGCTGGCAAAGCTGGACGACCTCATCCTGGCAAGGTGGGTGCGCATCGGGACACACAATTGATTCCCAAATGAAGTCTGAACCCTAAACCCTAGGACATTGTGGTGGAGGGGCCGGCGAAGATGGACGACCTCATTCTGGCAACATTCAACAAGACTTATTCCTGTCACATGTCGTTCATTGGCTGTTGGAGCACCAGCTGGAGCTGCATGCAACATCAATGAATGTATGGTATTATAGTTCTGGAGCATCAAGTCGTAATGTTAACTTTCAAGGCAAGAGACATGCACCCCCAGCTTGCCCCCTGTGCCCCGCAGGCTGTCTGAGCAGTGCCCCTTCCTCGAGGAGCTCACCCTGGGCACAACAAACTAAACCCTAGTACGACAAACAAAACCCTAATGCCCCGCAGGCTGTCTGAGCAGTGCCCCTTCCTCGAGGAGCTCACCCTGGGCAACAGCGGTGGCCAGGAGTGCCTGTTTGACCTGGACCACAAGTTCTACTGCGACGCGGTCACAGACATGGGCATCAAGGTCGTGGCGCAGAACTGCAGCCACCTCAGGTGCAAGCCCTGACCCTCAGCCCTCATACACTGTATTGAAATTTGTATAGGCCGCGACAGTGCAGCGCTGAACCCTTAACCCTAAGCCCCAACTGCGGCCACGTCGGGGGCAGCTACACACCCTGAACCCTGACTCTAACTGTGGGTACCCTAGTAATGGCGGGCATAAACTTGGACACAATGGGCTGTTGTTTTGAGGCAGCTCTCTATTGTTGGTCAGTCATATTGCACGGTGTGCATTGAACTATTCAATGCCAGCACCCAGTCTGGTCACACCACCTCAGTAGTCTGCCAAGCATGGAGCGCTTTTTAGTTACCCCAGTGCAGTGCAGGATTGCGACGTCCCATGTGGACCCCACGTTGCCGCATGTGGTTGTTCAAATTCATTCATTGTACTGGCATTCACCAACCGCCACCCGTGCTGCCCTCTGCAGGAAGCTAGCACTGCTGCGTTGCAACAAGGTGACGGACGATGGGCTCACGCTGCTTGCCCAGCAATGCCCCAGGCTGACGTCCCTCACCCTGGATGACTGTGCGGAGGTAAGGCGCGACTTGAGAGAACCTTTCGCGCGTTGCCTTGCAAAGCAGGCCATGCGCAGAGGAGCTTTTTTGGGACAGTGTAGCTATAGCCATTTGCATTAATGTGGGCCATTTGCATCAATGTGGGCCATTTGCATTAATGTGGGCCATTTGCATTAATGTGGGCCATTTGCATTAATGTGGGCCATGCATGCCATCTCGGAGATGTCGCACAACCTTGCACCGGTTGTGAAAGCAAAGGGTCGATGATATAGAGGCAATGTGATCAGTCAAAGGCTTGGTAACACAGAAGGAACACGTATTTTGGTGCGGCGCCCGCACCATGCACGCCTGGGTCAAACTGTACTGATTATAGTTGGCGTGGGCGCATATCTCTGAGATTGTGGCCCGTGAGACCTGCACACTGATGGAGCGGGTCCATCTGGTGGCACAAGTTAGCATGGTGCACATCTAACCATGCCCATCAGGTACCACTTTCACAAACAAAAGTCAGCATCGACACCCTATTTCCCAACAAATCGTGTAATATACCAACACTGGTGAGCTAATCAGAACGTCCTTGCCGCAGATCTCTGAGCACGCCATCATCACTGTCCTTGAGACCTGCACGCTCATGGAGCACTTTCACCTGGTTGCCGCCAGGCGCCTGGGTGACCTGCTGCTGTGGGAGCAGCACCTGCTGGGGGGGGACCAGTTTGGGTACGCGGCAGCCATCGCCCTGGCAAACAACTGCAAGAAACTCAAGGTGGGGATGCAAAGCAGGGCAGCAATGTGTGCTTGGGGTGCTTTCTTGCAAGCATGGAGACAGTTTGTTGATGTAGGGTTGGAAGTTACCCTTTAAGACTTGCATTCAAATTCTTGTTGGTGATTGGATCGCATGTTGGATTTGTGTGTTGCAGAGACAACGCCGGTGGTGAAGGTATTGTACAGGGCCAATTCTGGGGGGTCTGCACCCATGCAATCCAGTCACCCGATTCAACCTTTTCCCCTGCAGGAGCTGCACATATCTGAGCAGAACCTGGAAGTGGGTGTGATTGACGACCGGTGCATGACCACAGTCATCCAGCATTGCCACAGCCTGACCAGCTTGACTCTGAAGCACACAGACATCACTGACGTCACGCTGAAGGCCCTTGCCACAAGGTGCACAAAACTGGAGGTGAGGCTGTCCTTCAACTCCAGTTGCGATTTGCCTTTTCAGCGTACAGCATAATTGCCACCATCACTGTCTTTGTAGTAATCTACTGCATTTCACAGTCAGATACATGCAAGGTACACATGCGTCCAAATTGCTCCGATCTGTTACAATATCTCTCTCACTGCAACCATTGCCCTCTTAATGGCCACTATGATGACATGCTGGCCTTCTCTTGATTGTTGTGTGAATAGTATAAAACACCTGTCCACTTACTAGCGTCAGCAACCCATACAAGTTGTGAAGGTTCCATGTGGTGTGCAGGAGCTGTGCCTTGAGCACACCTATGCAGGGGACGCAGGCATCACAGCAGTGGCCAAGGGCTGCAGGAGCCTGAAGACCCTCATCCTGGAGATCTCTGGCCTCAGCTACACGATCCGGTCCCCCAGAGCCAGGTTTGATGCGCAGTCCACACAAGCAACGGACGCCGCGCTGGACACCATCGCAAAGCACTGCACGCAGCTGCAGCACCTCGTCATTTCAGGTAACTGTGACTTTGCCTGATCAGCGGGGGGTTCTGTGGCGTTCCGAGGACTTACATGGAGCTCATAAAGTTGCACGTTGCATCGGGAAGTTTTATTGTATGTGCACATTCACAAACCATACCCTTATCTGAAGTCAGGGGAAACGGATATATTATTAACGGATGTTATAAACAAACAAACAAACAAACATGCAAAAGGCGTTCCAACGGATGTTACTGATGGATGTTACTAGTTGTAATTTAATGTAGAATGTTATAAATGAATATCACCAATTTTCCGCTGCAGGTATGAAGTCGGTCACGGACAAGGGGGTGCAGAAGCTGGCCCTGGTCCCCGCTTCAGCCCTAGACCAGCTCCACACCCTGGCCATCGACTCCACCAATGCCACTGAGGGAGCGGTGTGCCAGGTGCTGGCCCGCACCCCCAACCTGCGCAGCCTGAGCGTCAAGGGGCTGCTGTTCTCAGCGGACTTGGCGGCAAAGCGCATTGCAGCTAGCTGCAGGTACGCAGGAACCAGGCAGCAAAGACCCCCGTTGTCATGGTTGATGAGAGCTTGCAATGCTGCATGGGATCACGTTGTTGTGCTCACACCAAACCTGCTGCCTGCAGTACTTAAAGTGCGGAGCAATTCCATGTCATAGCGGTACACACTGTCTGAATTATACCTACCCTCCTCCCATGACGCTCTCTTTTAGCATTTGTGTGTTTGAATGTGGTCCTCCCGGTGGTCTGCAGGCTGATCACCCGCCTGGAGGTGCGCCACTGCTCCACCATCTCCGACCAGGGCCTGCAGACCCTCACGCAGTGCCCTTTCCTGGAGCAGATCTACGCCTCCTACTGCGTGGGAATCTCCGACGCAGGCATCAGGGCCCTGGCAGACGGCATGGGGGACAGGCTGACCACCCTGGAGCTGTTCCATGTGCCCCGGGTGACACTCGAATCGGTGTCGCACCTGCTGGCCTGTGCACCCCGGCTAGGGTTTTTGAACGTGGGCAAGTGCCAGGGGCTGGGTGTGGAGGGGCTGGCGCGGGTGCTTGCCATGGCGGTGAACGCGCCCCAGGGGCTGCATGTCAGCACCTGCCACTACCTGGACTACTGAATCTTGCTTTTCAGACCTCTCCTGGGGCAGATGATCAATCAAGACCAGGGCGAGCAGCCGCCAAGCTACACCAGCAAGACCATGAACATGGCGGTGGATGCGCCCCAGGCGATGCATGTCAGCACCTGCCACGACCTGGACTACTGATCAGCCGACAGTCGTGACAAACTCTCCTGGAGACCAGAAGTTTGCGACCGAGCAACCAAGCTGGCTCATCCAGGCTGAGCTTTTGGAGCATGGTAAAGTGCCAGGGCCTGGTCGTGGAGGGGCTGGCAGGGTGCTGGACCAGCGCCTTGCACTGAGGCCATGGCGGCGCATGCGCCTCGGGACCTGCATGCCAGCACCTGCCATTACCTGGTGAATGACCAAGTAGGGAGGCTTCCTGGGAGATGCCCAGGCAGAGTGTATGCCAACATCACCAAAACGGATTCAAGAAAGGGCAAGGAAAGGGAGCGCACAAAGGCAGAGCGGGGGCCTCTGGCCGGACCAGGGTGTGTATCATCTTGTATCATATGGCATAAGAACCCCCGTGCGTTATTTGCTTGCCGCAGTGGGGAGAATAAATTAGCTTGATATCATTTGCATCTCTCCCGCAAAAAATTGTGGTTGTCAATGGGTGACCCGCTGATCAGCCTAGGTGAGCTGCCTCCCCCTGCCAGATATGCCTGTCCAGCCAGCGCAATGGGAGGGGCTGTGGCACGCCACGTGGCGGCCAGAAGTGGTACAGGAGCCTAGGCTACCAAACACAATGGCAGACAATGGCCGGCCAGCACGGTCGTGCAGCACGAACAAATCACGCCACATTGATTGGCTAGTTTGTTTTTACAGAAAACATTGCCCTCTAGCTTAGGGGCTCCTCGTGTACAGTATTCATTCTTTTCACACGTGCAGGGTCAGTGGTTGCAAATTTGCCACCAATCGTGACGCTGTGCAAGTGGTGGATAAACCCTAACTGTAGGCTGTTTTAGGTGCAGCAATGGGTGCACGCACTGTAAACTCAATTGATGCGGCTGTTCCATGTTATCACTGTGATACTTGCACGTGCACCATTCATGTAACTGCAGCCGTCCGTTTCTGCAACCATGCCGCTGGGAGAAAGCACAGCCTTTGGGAAAGATCAAATGTCTGCGGATGAACAAATTTGGATGCCCTGACTCAGTGCGGTGCCCCTGAGCACCCACCCACTCACGATCAGCCCCATGCCCTCATCACCACATGCGCATGGCATGAAACCATAGGTATATGCCATGTTGGGGTTCACCTCATGCACAGCTGCATGGCATCTGACTTGAAACGCCATCAACTCCCCCACACATCTGCGCTCTCTGTCAGGAGGTGCGTTGGGCTTGCTGACCCAGGAGACCATGATGAAGGGTTTGCTGGTGCTTCACGCCAGTGCGGTAACCCTACCCTAGGGTGCAGTTTTGATCATCTGGACGTCCTGCTCCAGCCGAGCAATGTCAGCCCAATTGAAGGGTTTGCTGGCGCTTCTTGCCGCTGCGGTAAACCCTACCCTAGGGTGCGGTTTTGATCATCTGGACGTACTGCTCCAGCTGTTTAGGGTCTGCACCGCTGAAGGAGGCGATCTTGCGCCCGTCCTTGAAGAAGGAAAAGGTGGGCTGCGCAAAGCATGGGAAACCCTAGCTTAGGGCCAATACACCGCGCATAGAAACCCTAGTAGCCGTTAACACCCGCCCCTAGCTGACCAGGGCGTGCCGTTGGATGCAGACCATGCATGCGCACATGTGCAGAGCGCTGTGGTGTCTTATGGTAGGTAGTTCCAGGTGCTGCCATGCCCAGTGAAGGCTGCGTTATGCACCCGGAGGGTTAGGGCTAGGGTCAGGGTTTAGGGTTAGAGCGCACCACTGCGTTGACGCCGCTCTCTTCTGCCGCTTTCACCATCTCCTCCAGATCGATGTCAACCTTGTAGAAGCGCACGTCGCTGTGCTGCTTGCTGAGCGCCTCGTAGATGGGAGTGATCATCTTGCCTGCGGGTGTGCATTGCATGGGTGACACTAGATAGACAGAAACAGATGGCATGGAACAAGTTGCAGGTGGGTGAAAGCTACTCACATGGTCCACACCACTTGGCTGTAAAGTCTATCACTGCTGCACCCTGGCCTGCAATCAACCACACAGTACTGTGTTGTCAGTAGGGGCGCAGCACCAGTGCAGGCAGAAACGTGGTGCCATGCTACTGTACTTGCCTTCCAGTGCCGTTCGGAAGTCTTGGTCTGTTGTCAGTTGTATCACGTTCGATTCACCTATGCCAGTAAGCTCGTTGTTGCTTCTGGTCCAATATAGGTGCCCTGGTAAGCCCAATACCTCACATGCATGCATATGCATGCACCCATAAAAAAAACACCAAGGTAATTGTAGCAGTCCTGGATGCAGAAGCAGCTCACCAGAGAGGTTACAATATGCATACCTTCGCTGAACGCTCGTTGCCATACTGTGAAGGCTGAACGGCATCGCACTGGCGCCAAGTGGCCTTGGGTCGAGAGCTTGGCTAGTCGCAGCATGGTTCTCTGAAGACCACGTAGGAACGTATGAAATGTACTTGTAAACAACTAGCACTGTGCGTGACACCGGCCTTGCAAGCCTTCCGGCAAGGCTTCGCCTAGAGTAGGTGTGTGCGCTTTCAGTTGAAGCGTGAAGCGGGTGTGAAGCGGTCTGTTGTCCCAACCAGCTACGGCATGCACATGACTGACAAATTCGACCAGACCCGATCAACGGTACGCGTGCAAAGCTTGTTACGCTATTATGCGTTGGACAGCATTGGCCCTAGGAAAATTGGGCACTGACCCAAGTGGGAAACCCTACTGGAAACCCTAGCCAGAACCCCAGCGCTGCACCACAAAAAAACACGAACGGCCAGCCATTTGTGTGCTAACTATTTCTTTTATTGCTGTTTAAACTACGTATGTGATGTACTCAGTGACTGGCATCACAGAGGTTGTAGGCAAATTCATCATCTGCAATTGTAAACCCTAATCCTGGCCACGGGAAGATGAACCGCTCCCATGAAAGGCACCAAGGCTTGCAAGCAGTTGCGTACTAGGCTGGGATGCCATAAGCTTGCGCAGAAAAATATAACACCTTGCAGGTGTCTACGATCTAGCTTTGCTGTGTTTATGATGTGTATGGGTGGATTGCATATTTTTCCAGCAAGCTGTTAATAGACAAACCCCGCGAGGGAGTAGCATAAACAAACCATCAGCTGGCAGGTATGCTGGCATTCGGCTACAAAGCTGGCAGCGTGAAAACGTGGTGCTGGTTTCTTGGACAGTGAAATTTGAAAGCTGCCCAAACCCCCGCCACCTCCAAACCAGGCCATAGTCTGCCAGTGTTGAATATTCATCCAGCCAACTATTTCAGGGCACATTTTATTGTACCAAACCCCTGCGCCAGCAGCCAACCTCCAAGAGCCTTGTGTTCTAGTACAGGTTGGACCTATCACCCAGCCACGCCCCGCGAGGTGCGGCAACCACTGGAGGCACCCACTGTATGTTCAGCGCCTTTACTTGTGCCATCAGCAGCGCGTGCTCTGTATCCTTGAAGAGTTCCAGCACAGCGGGGGTGAGCTTGCCACGCCCAATGACCTTCTGCGCAGAGACAAAAAGTTGGCAGTCAGAACCCTACGGAGAAGCATTATATATGGGTTCATAAAAAATCTTATGCTTCTCATATTTTTAATACATGGTGGGGTGGAGGACAAGCAGGGTTGCTCTTTTTTTTAAACCAGCTTGCAAGGCACATGCATGCATATGCGACACCACATGCATGCATTCCACCACCCCCACCACATGCAAGCATCCAGAGTCCTGTGTGCAGCACCACAATATACTATAGCGCTACACGTTCACTCACGTCGAACAACACAACGCAGATATCCTCTGGTATGCCTTCCAACGACGAGCAGTGTTGAATATGTGCTACAAGTGTGTCGAGGGAAATGTCAAACAGTGACGTAGGCCCCAGCTTATCACGAGGGCTGCGAGGAGTAGTAGACATCGCCAAGTCCACAGCGACAAAAGGTTTTCTCTGTCATGAAGTGGGTTCGCGTTGCTGGTGCAAGGGGCGTGGCATTGTGGTTTCTGGGACAGTTTTCGGCGAGGGAGATGTTGCTAGTTCCTTGCAGTGCGGTGCACCAACATACACAAGAAAGGAGGATGGGCACACGGGTCAAGACAAACGACCAAGCAAATGAAGGCTGAAGCAATGAGGCCAACAATTTACGCCAATAAAAGTGACCCATTTTAGGGTTGTAGGGTTTTATGTGAGGCGGGTGGTATAAGATTCCCTCCAAATCCTCTGGCTTGTTTGTGCCTTTGCCACAAGTTGTGTTGCTCCATTTTGCCTCACAAGTACACTGGCCTTGGCATCAAAAGTGGTAGAAGCAGAGGGCCAACGTCGACAGTGGAGCTCGTTGGCCAGGTGAGTGTGGCGCGCATCCCTACATTCGGTGCACATCTTGTGCTTTACATTACCAAGTTTCTGTACACCATCAAGGACAGCCCAATATGAAAATTCCTGGTCAATATATTAGCCAGTTACCTGGCTGTCGTAGAGTATACACTGCAAAGTTATAGGCGTGGGTGCTGATAGGTTGATGACATTCGAAGTGGCCATTGCGATGGCGAAGTTGCCCCACTGACATCTACCTCTGTGAACTGCATTCAAAGGCACAAAAAAAAGGTTGTGGGTCTCATCGCAGTTGCCCATATCTGTCAGCCACGTTCTTCATCAACACACGGGGCAGTCTTGCTCACGACGCATTCAGTCCCCATGGCGCCCCAGCACCCTGCCATACCCATATCGGCTCCCCCGACCTCTGAGAGGCTGCGGTAAGGCTCGCCACCCGTTTCAACCTGCACAGTGTGCTTATCTGGCCAGCTCATTACCCTGGCCACCACTGTACCAGCCCACCCAACAGTCTCCTGTGGGTCCAAATAGTTGTCCCAAACCTCAAACCTAAACTCTATACCTCGGCCTTGCGTTGCTTCTTGTGGGAATTGCTCGGGCAAACCGGTACCGTAGGCACCAACAACCCACAGCCAACAAGTACAGCCCCGTACTGCAATGTACACTCCTGAACTGCTTGTTCCATTCACCATGCCCCGTGCACCTCACTGGGCTAGCTGGTGAAGAATTTGCGATTCAACAACAGGTTTTACTGTGGGAGGCGGCTGCTTCACGTGGAGCATATATGTTGCCTTTCAAGGGCCATTAGTCAAGTCTCCAACCCTTATACCCTAAACTGACCGTAAGCCCAAAGCCTACAAACCCTAAAACCCTAAACTGGCCACCCCAGGGAGGGGCTGCTGGATGAGGAGCAGAATGGCGTGGCGGCAAACGATGCCAGCGGCAGCGATGGCGTGGGGTACAAAGACATAGCGCGCCAGTTTGGGCTGATTGGGTGGGTGGCATTTGGCGGACCGGCGGCACACGTCGCTTTCTTCCAAAAGGTGCGCACAACACGTGTGCCATCTGACATGCTCAGGGTCGGGCTCATGCACGGCTCCTGCCCATCTCCAAATCCGCACCTGCGCCCTGTCCTGCCAGTGGCCAGGTTAGGGTTGAAGTTTAGGGTTTAAGAGCGGATCACAAGCGTCCTGTGCAATACCCATTCGCCACCCGTACCCAAAAAATGCACTGCTGCATCTACGCACACCAGCTGCACATTGGGGCATTCCTGAGACCCTTTCCTGTTGCAGATCTTCGTCGAGCGGCTTCATTGGCTGTCCCAGACCCTGTTTGTTGAGCTGTTTGCCCTGGGCCAGTGCCTGCCTGGGCCCACCTCCACCCAGATGGCGTTTGTGATTGGGGTGGTGCACAAGGGGGTGACGGGAGGGCTGCTGTCAGGTGGGGAGGGAGTACAGGTGGATGGGTGGGGTGTGATCACCTGGCATGGGGAGCCTGTGATCCACTGTGTGCCATGCATAAATAATCTGTGATCTGCTCATCCACTGGGTACCATGTATGAATAATCTGTGATCTGCTCATCCACCGGGTACCATGTATGAATGATCTGTGATCCACTGCATGCCTGGGTGGTCCATGCACGACAGCCACCACACCACACAGCCTGCATGGTTGCATGGCACCACCTTGCGCGGGGCACCCTGGGCAGGTGTACATATTGCATTTGTCCCGGCACATGGGCCGCACACAAATGGGCTGCACACCACTGGGTCACTCCAGTCTGACTATGTGGCATGCACTCCCACTGGTGTGCCCATGCACAAGGGCTGCACACCTGCACATACGCCCAGATCCCAACTAGCTGCAACATGCATTGTCGCCCTACATGCACCAGCATCAACACATGTACATGGCAGTGGGGCACGTCATGTCTTGAAGTGCCAGTGTTACATAAAGGCTTAGAAGCCCCATTACCCAGAGCGCCCAAACTTTTTACTCTTGGTGTGCACGCATGTTATCCAGGTCACCCCCTAAACCAGAAAAGTGTAACCTTGCGCATGCTGCCTAGTACGCTGAATGTGCGGGTTTTCTTTTTGCAGGCTCCCTGTTTCTTTATCCCGGGGCAATAATGATGTCCCTGGTGGGGGTGGGGGCTGCGTCTTGGCTTCAGAACCCGGGGCCTCTGGTGAGCGCTGTCACTGCAGGTGAGTGGGGGACTGGTGACTGGTGGTTGCTATGGAGAGGAGCCACCTTGCAGTACACTGCGTACTTCACCAAGGTTTGCTCCAAGTCTCTGTTTGAATACATTACAAGGGATGGTGTTTGCTGGGGTATGTGGCTTTGCTGCCCTCATAAATATTCATTTCCCTTCCCTTCCTTGCGCAGGCCTTGGCGCCGCTGCCATTGCCTTGGTGGCCGCCGCATCCCAGGGGCTGATCGCCAAGGTGTGCGCCACACAGCTGCTGCAGGTGAGCGATAAGGGCTGGTCAGGGCTGTAGCCAACATGGTTGTAATGTTGTATTCCATTGCTTCTTTCCTATCAAGTAGTGGAAAAGGCTGACAAGATGGGATGGTGCAAGATGTGCAAGAGTGTGACTGCATATCTGGCTGTGCTGCTGGAACAACCTGTTACATGGCGTGCCTTATGATGGAATTTTAACGGTATTTAGTCCTTACAATTTACGTCTATACAAGAGTATATATTTTTCCACAGATCATCCTGGTGCTGGCCACAGTCCCCGCATTCTACTACACCGCCTGGTGGCTCTTCCCAGTCCTGCTCATCCTGGGGGGTCTGACCACCCTCCTGGCATCAAACAACTCCTCCATCCACTCAGAGCACGAGATCGAGACCCTAGAGGGTTTCGGCCTGAGCAAGGCGGGCGGGGCGGGGCTGCTGGCGGTGTGGCTGGTGCTGCTGGTGGGGTGTGTGGTGGCCGGGCAGGTAGGGATGGGCACGCATTACGTTCATATGTATTCCGCTTGCCTATGTATATGTTCCCCAGCAAATTTTCTGTGTATGGGATCATTTGAGATAAATAGCAGAGCTGTCGATGAGCAACGTATGCGGATGAACTACTGTTATCAAACAGAAGTTTGTAATTATTCCACCCACCCCTTTGTGCAGGTAGTGCCCTACTCCAGCGCGCCATGGGTGCACTGGTTTGAAGTGTTCTACGCCACTGGGTCCCTCATCTTTGGGGGTGGACAGGTGAGGAGGGGGGATGGAGGGGGGTGGGGTAGACTGGGGGAATGGGGACTCAGATACTCCCCTGGACACATGTCAGCCACAAAATGCCCACACCACAGAACAGGTCTTGTAATTTTTATTACCAATTCTCGTAATGGCACTTGGAACCGATTCTCACGATAGTTGCATAGGTACAAAAACTGGCTTGGCCTTTTCACATTATTCTGCCTATTTTCCTCCCCGCAGGTTGTCCTCCCCTTGCTCATGAACGAGGTGGTCAAGTGCGAGGACACGGGGGCGGCAACCCAGGGATGCATCCCATCCCCAGACTCCTGGATGACCTACCAGCAGTTCTACACCGGACTGGCGGTGGCGCAGGCCATGCCAGGGCCCCTGTTCAACCTGGCGGCATATCTGGGTGAGACCCTAGCGCAGGGTTGTAGGGATTGGGTTGAGGTGCCCCGGTCTTGGTTGGGTTGGTAATGTCGCAGTCAGTGCTTTGTAGGGTTTGGTAGAACGTAATCGGACTGACTGCCGCTGATCTACTGTGGATTGCAGCAGATTGGGACAGGGATACAATTTATCGAGCCTATCCGGATGTGGGCACACACTCTGTCCACCCTCAGCACAGGCCTAAATCCAAACCCTAAAACCCTAAAACCTAAAACCTTGTCAGGACCTGTGATTACAGCCTATCCACCCTTGGCACGACCCTCACCCCATTGTGCACCCCTGTCGCAGGCGCCGTGATGGCCACAAACGCGGGCGTCAGTGTGCTTGTGGGCATCGCCGCCGCGTGGCTTGGCCTGTTTGCGCCCGGCATCATGCTCATTTTCGGTGTGCTGCCCTGGTGGGGGCAGTTCAGGGATGTGGCGGTGTACAAGAGGTGCGCAATGTGGGAAAGTTGTCAGATTTTTGGTGTATCAGTTCAATTTGGGTTGTTGCATTCTGGCAATAGGGGCACATCAGCCTAAATATTTGTAGGTGCGCCTGGTAACGGCGCCTAAGGCCTTTGTGGTGCCCTGGTGTCAGTCAATTCACAGCCTGGACCTGCGGCATATACTTGCGGCCCGTGCGTTGCATGTTGCCTGCTTTTTCTTTGTTGCTATACATAGCCATGCACAGACATTACATGTACAATCCAGCTCATCTTAAACCTTGACACCTGTCCCTGCCCCAGGCTGCTGCCAGGTGTCAACGCTGCAGCTGTGGGCCTCATCTTGGCCGCAGTGTTCTCGTTGTCGCTCAAGGTGTACAACACCTCGCCCTTCCCAAACGCATCAGTCAGCATAGGTGCGCAAACTTGATGGGTTGGCTGTCAGGGTTTGGTGTCAGGGTATTGCTAGGGTTGTGTCCCCACCTTGAGTTCTAGCACACCAGGTCAGGTTGGCTGTCAGAACAGTGTCTGGACTGCTCCTTCTCTTTGCATCGCTTGCCGAGGATTGAGTATGAACATGGCGTTGCAAAACTGAGCGTCGCCCCCTGAGTGTAATGACCTGCCAGCTGCTATCCATGTATCTGCAACATGGGCACCACGTGAAGCTGCCTGCCCTAACACCCTAAACCCTAAACCATGAGTGCGCACATGTGGCCGTGCGGTGTTTCCTCCTCGTGCTCATCCTTCCGCCACTGACCCGCCACCTGTCGCGCCCGCAGGCATCCTGACCTACGCAGCTGTGAACGTGGTGAAGCTGCCTGCCCCGCTGGCGGTGGTGCTGGGTGGGGTGCTGGGGGCGCTGGCACACCTGCTGGCCCTGCACTGATGCGTGCACTGGCCCACATATAGGCGGCCATGGTCAGCAGGGGTCGCGGCATGGGTACTGGGGCGGTGGCGCACATGCGAGCAGTGCACTGGTATGTGCGCTGGCGCATATGTAGGCGGCCATGGTCATCATCTCGCATATACAGGCAGCCATATGGATAGCCATGATCGCGTCCTGGCAGGGGTTTGGGGGCGCAGGCGCATATGGTCGCCCTGCTGATGCGTGCAATGGTGCACATATACTATACGAGGCAGCTATGGTCAACCACTGTGCAGTGCAGCAGCCATGGGTTCACCCATGTTACTAACCTAATAGGAATGGTGGTCATCGCAACCAACATTGCGAGTGAACTAATAGTATTAGGACTTGCGAGTGGCACCGCCACATAGGTTACTAGGACGGTAGGAAGCTATCTCGATTATCTGCTCAACCCTTTCTATGCCCCAGTAGAATTAGGCAGGAGCATTTGTTGTATCGTTGCGTTGATTGATCCCTGAAAAACATCGTGCATGTGCGTCGCCCAAGGCAGTGGGCGCGCTGCCAGTCAGAGGTCACCTGCCCTCTGACTGGCAGCGCCGTCATCCCGGGGATGACTGCCTGGCCGCCCAGTACCAGCCGGATTCCTGAGGGGTTGCGCTGTCCCTTCCCTTGCATCATGATTTCTTTGTGTTTTTGTGCGCCTGCTGCAGCGGTGCAAGCTTAGTCCACAAACTTCATGGGCGCCCCAGTGGCACTGCAGGACTCCTCAGCGCGTTGCTTTGCTGCTTCTTTCTAAATGTCATTTTAGAACTGCCAATTTACTCAGTGAGTAAACGCACATGCCCACAGTGACTGTGCAAGTACGCCGAATGGCATCATGCTGGCGCCAGGCCTTGGGGCACTGCATGCATGCTGGACCAGGTGCCGGGCCCTGGCGTATGAGCAATACTCAGTATAATACTAATTGGTGCATACAGTCTGTATGCACCGCTGCTTCAAGCACGGTGCCCAGCCATAGTATGCAAAGGGCATTATTATTTCATGCTTCATAAATGATCAACACATAGCCAATCAGTTCGTGATGCCTGCCAAACTCGCTGTGTCTTGACCTGGGAAAACGGCCATTGGCATGTATTTGCCTAATTCAGAAACCAAATCGACGTTTGAAAGGTACTTGACCAATTAATACCTGCACTTTCTGCACAAACCTACTCTGCACTACTTATGCATATCTGTTCGCTCCCACTGGAAAAGGGGTATATTAAGTCTCCAGTGTCAGCCCTGCTGCCATCAAAACAGCACTGCAGCATGGTAATCATTTGCTGACACTGTGTGCCATTTCGGCCCGATGCATGCATGTCTAAGCAGCCCAGCATACGAGTGCCGCATGGCATTCAAGCGCTGGGAAATGCACCGCGCACATTGCCGCACCAGCAGCCCAATGAACAAAAAGAACAACAAAACTTGCATGGCAAACTCCAAAATCCGCTGCAAAGCCTTTCACTGCATGACCCACCATGGCCACCCACACGAAATCCCCCACTCGCTGTCCATTTCAGCCTACATTTGACAGCAGCTGGGCACCACCGCATCCCCCAAATCGCCTACTCCCGCTTGTCCAGCACGGCCCCCATGAGCGCGATCCACCCCGCCATTTGCAGCACGCGCGGCATGGCCAGCGACAGCACGGGCGCGTGGGAGGCCGCCTCGAGAATGAGGCACCCCACCCCCAGCACGATGGCCACGGACGTGATGGGCAGCTTGGGCAGCTGGCCCTTGGTCGGCTTCCAGCCCATGCCGCTGCTGAACTCGTTGGTGGTGTCGATGACGGCCAGGGCGGTGGGCACGATGCGGGTGAAGGGCACGCGCACGGCGGCGCGCGCGTCGGAGGCCTTCTCGGCGTTCAGCACGGTGCCTGCGCAGGGCGTGGGTGGGTGGGTGGGGTGAGCGGGGCAGAGGACGATACAGGCGCGGGAGCACTTCAATGGTCTAAAGCCAAGCGGTCCAGGAATTGGACCCACAAACGGCACATGGTGGTGGCGATCCACAGGTCAGGCCATTTTACCAGTCCCTCAACAAAAGCAGGAAGAAGTGCCAATATGCACTCTTGACCTTGTAGCACCTTTCACCAACCAGCCAGTGGCAGAACGGCCAACCATGCGCACAGCACTACCCATGCAGCACCGCCACCCCCGGTCCATGCGCACCTGCTGGCGCCAGTGTGCTTGGGTCCACAGCGGGTGAGCTGAGCACCAGGGAGAACATGTACGCCACACCCGCAGCTGCGCCCCCCAGCTCACTGGCAGTGCCCGCAATGAAGTCTACACCCGGTATGCTTTGGCACACCGCATTCGCAACCAGGGCTGCACCCAGGGGCAGGGCACCTTCTAGGGTTTTGATGCGCTCAATCTCCTGCTCGATGGTGTTTTCGCTGGTGACAGCTGTCACTGCGGTGGCGGCGGCGCCTGCGGCCCCCGAGGCCACCAGGTTGGTGAGGACGGTGGCGGCGTCAAAGGCGTGGGCGGCCACGCGGCGGCGGGGGGCGGCGGAGGGGGCGGCGCGAGCGGGGGCGGGCAGAGCGCTGCGCCAGGAGTGGTGGGAGTGGTGGGTACAGGGGTGGGGGTAGGGGTGGTGCTGGGGGTATTTTGGTGGATGCAGTAGTAAGGGCAGCAGGGACGTCCTTGTACCAGTAAAAACTAGGTGGTGTCTACTTTAGTGTATGTTGACCACAGGTATGAGACAACAGCTAGTCTACGCTCCCATAGATTGGGAGTGCTGCCCGCATGCCAGGTGCCATTTGCCTGGCAGCTACCTCACCACTGCTATGCTTGCTCTGCCATAAGCAAGTATTGCAGGGCAGCATCAGACATAGGCGCCAGGTTCATATGCAGGTTTGGCAGCGTATGCACAGGGTTTGCCCGTACCGCAGCCCTCCTGCAGCTGGTGAGGTGGTGGTCGATGCCTGCATGGTGGCGAGCTGTGCTAGACGATGTTACAAACACTCAGACCTGCAAATGCAGCACAAAGGTGTTATTTTTAACGTGCAATATGTTATATACACAGTAGGGTTGGGCGTCGCAACGCAGGCTGAGTTGAAACACCGTGTAGAACAGGTTGGTGCAAAGTTTGACCCCAGGCGATTGTATGCCTGTGGTCCGGAACCGCCACACTGCACAACCGGCTACCCCGAAAAGTATCGTCACGGGGAACCGTTCTATCAGGACGCAACGTTCTGATGTACTTCGCATTTCATAGGTGGGCCTATTTGGTGCATGTATGCTGTCACACAAGAGCCATTGCTGAGTGATGGGCGTTCTGTGTAGCTCACCTTGCGTTTCAGAGGCGTTGGTTAGAAGTGGCGTATGCGATCTCGATGGGCAACTGAAACTGGGATAGTCGCTGGCATCGCATCTGGCAAGCTGCTTTGTAACAACGCCGAAAGGGTTTCGAGGAGAGGTTGCAAAAAGATAGGCTGTTCCGGATAACGGGGCGATATGGGTGGGCATTGGAGTATTGCTCAGCCCTTTAGGGTTTTTGAAACCCTCATAAGGGTATCTTGATCAGGGTTTACGTAAAGGGATATGAACCGGGATGCAACCCAATCCCCGCACCAAAATTGAGGTTAGCTAACCGGTTGCCCACGAGGTTGCAACTGTGTAGCCCACCAGTGCTGCATGCCAACTTCTGGTGCACACAACAGGTTTCCAACCACAAAAAGACCTCTTGGTGGTCCTTATGTCCTCACAGCGCCCTGCGATGTCGCTTGCCGTTGGTATGAATACTTGCAGCTAGGTCCAATTGGGATGTACGTAACCTGCAGATGCATGCATGCATATCAAGCTTGTGATCCTCTTGATTACACGACCCGCTAGTACCCCGCAACCCGTGAGTAGCAACGACTTTTACCCACAATATTGAACCCACACGCCCTAGATCGCGCGATAGGGGTGTGCTGCGTTTGAAAGGCACTGTCTCACTGCTGGAGGCAGAACGGCACAACCTGCACTATGACGAAGTCAAACAAGGTGGCCAGTACCGATATAGAGCTCAGCGTCGAAGATGGAGCGTATGACGGGGTTGAGTCTCTGCACGGGATGCGGATTGCGTTCCAGGTGCGCTGCGGTGTATCAATTCCCCGTCTATGGTGTGGGCTTGTGCCGCCCTGTGGGGGTTACCTAACTTGCTTCGAACCCTGTCCGCCCACAGGACCTCACCTACACAGTGGTTAACAGCAACAACAAGAAGGAGAAGATCCAGCTGCTCAACAAGGTCACGGGCTTCTTCAACCCCGGTCAGATGGCCGCTCTGGTACGTCTGCCGTTTGTGAGGTCTCCTGGCTCTCACGGCAATGCAGGCACTGTTATTTCGAACCCTGCTGCTAACCTACCGCCATCTGTGGTGCAGATGGGGCCCAGCGGTTCGGGAAAGACCACTCTCCTCGGTAAGTGTTTTGCGGTGGAACCTCACCACAGGCCTGTATTACCATCACATTTGCAAGCAAAACCCATCCTGCTCTACTGCGCACGCGCCTGTTTTACAGGCAGCACTAGTGGCACCCTAATCCTAGTTGGCGCAGGCGTGTCATTCCTCCTATACTTATTAACCGTCCCCACCTGGTCTGAATCCTACTCCTAGCCCATAACCCACCTCACAAAGCCATCACTTGTCCCTTGCACGCAAGCGCACCTGTGCCGTTTATGTGCAAGGTCCGTCTGACTACTTTACCCTAGCCACAACCCTATATCCTCACTACCTCCCCCCACTTGCAGACGTGTTGGCTGGACGCAAGACCGTGGGCAAGCTGGACGGCACACTCCGATTTTCGGGGCAGGTGGCCACCCAAACCTTCCTGCGGCGCTATGCGGGCTACGTGGAGCAGTTTGGTAAGGCCATTGGGCTTTTGATGTGTGTTGCGCACAGCCATGTTACCCTTTCCAGCACCTGTGCACAGGCCTCTGCATGAGGTTGGCCTGAGCCCGGGGCTGGCAGTTGAGTACGCACCGCAGTCACAAGCAGCGGTCGTGTCATGCGGTCATATCATGTCTAGAAACAGCCCTTCCCAGATATCCTTGTACAATATGCATTTGGACTGCGTTGTTGTACCCTGATGCAACCCCACTGCTCTGATACTTCCTTCCCAGCAGACTTGGGTTTCATGAGACAGCTATGCACCACTCCAACTGCCGCCTTTCTGCACAAACCTGTTTCATGCTAATTGCCAAGTGATTTCCTCCCCCTGTGCGCAGATACCCTCATCCCCACGCTGACCGTCTACGAGATGCTCCTGTACACTGCCGAGCTCAAGAACCCCCTGTCAATGCCCCTGGAAAAGAAGAAGGAGCTGGTGGAGAGCACCATCGCCCGCCTGGGTCTGGAGCAGTGCAGAGACATCCGCATCGGGAACGATATGGCAAAGGGCATCTCGGGGGGCCAGGCCAAGCGCACCAACGTGGGCATTGCCCTGGTCACAAACCCTAGGGTTCTGTTCCTGGATGAGCCAACCACGGGGCTGGACAGCTTCACTGCCAACGAGGTGAGCGGGTGGCGGCAAGGGTAATGAGATGGTATTAACACCCCAACAGGACTGTATTCCTATTTCATTTTTTTATTACCCTTGGTGTTGGGCACCCCAAATATACTGTAATGGTGCTGTTGAATGCAATCACGGGCATAATGATTTCCATGCAAAATCCATATGGCCCAAAATAATCACGAGGCTGGAGAGCTTCACTGCCAGAAAGGTGAGCAGATGATGTGCACCTGAAAATGTTTTGGTGGCATTGCCTCCCTTGCTGCCTTCCCCTGAACCCTAAACCCTCTCCATCGTCAACACAGTTTTGCCCCATGTACACCTCACTCACCCCCACCTCCCCTTGCCCCCCCTTCAGATCATGACAGTGGTGCGCACCCTCACTGCCAGCGGCATCACCATTTGCGCCACCATCCACTCGCCCACGCCCTACACCTTCCGCATGTTCGACCGCGTGCTCATGCTGCTCAGGGGGAGGACAATCTACTTTGGAGAAAACGGTGGGTGGCGGGATGGGAAAATGGGTTGGTATGGCATTAAGAGGCTCTGTTCCGCACCACCCATACCCACTAACCACACCCCCAAGTTGTGTAAGGTCGGGCATCGTTTACATTTTGAAAGAAAATGTCCTGCTTGGTGAATGTTTGGCTGAATCAAGGCACATGCTGGCGTGCACAAATTGCTGTGTTGACTCGTCGCATCCCTCATGTATGTCATGCTGAGCGCCTGAAATGGTGGCTCACAGGGGATAAAGTGAACGGTCAAAATGCTCACTAATTCCACAACTCTCCTCAATTCCTGCAGGCAAGACTGCCCAGCACTACTTTGAGGGGCTCCCAGGGACCAACCCCCTCAATGAGGCAGGGAAGGAGAACATGGCTGACTGGATCGTGGACCTCACAACACAGGTAGGGGTGGCCATTATCTTTCAATGCACAGTCTGAGTGAGGATCTGGGTGAGGGGTTTATTGGGTGTTTTTCAGGTGGGGAACGTAGATGGTGGCACAAGCGGTGCTCACAACCGTGGTTGACAACCTACACCTAGGTCAAGTACAAACCATGCACCTCACATGAAAACCCTTATCAAACCTTATGCAGGCGGCCATCTATGCCCGCCCCCCAAACCCTCATCGAAACCCCCAAACCCTAACCAAACCCTCACTCCAACCCTTATCCAAACCCTGCGCAGGCCGATCGCCAGGGCGAGGGCAATAAGTTTGTGGATGCCTATGCGGCCTCCGAGCTGCAGTCCGCCAACCAGCGCCACGTGGCACAGTACCTGCAGGAGGGCAGTCGAGTGAGCGAGCGCACCCTGGAGCAGCTGGGGGTGAAGAGCGAGACGGTCACCCCGTCATGGTGGGCGCTGTGGGTGCTGCTCAGGGTAAGGGGGTTTAAGGTAGTTTAGGGTTTAGGGTTCAGGGTTTAGGGTTTGGTGGGTGCTGTGGGTGCTGCTCGAGGTGAAGGGGGCCTAAGGGTTTAGGATTTAGGGTTTTGAAGTGTGTGCGTGAGGAGCGAGACTGTGACGCCGGCCTGGTGGGCGCAGTGGGCGCTGCTCAGGGTGGCATGGTGGGTGGTGGAGGGTTGAGGGCTGGAGTTTTGCATGTGTGACGAGCGAGACGGTGCTTGCAGTATCAAGGTCAAGATCATCTCTTTGGGTCCATCCAGACCTCCTCCCCCCTCCGCTCATACCACCGCCTGCCCCGCCCCTACCTCATACTGATTCCATATCCACTATCCGTTATCACTAACCCCCTATCACCTGCTGAACCCTCCCCCTCCACACACCCCGCAGTACCGCCTCCCCACCGACTACAAAGACCCCAACTGGCTGGGCGCCCGCATCGGTGACAAGATCATCTTTGGCTTCATCCAGGCCACTCTGTACTTCAGCATCGGCAACAACTACGCCAAACAGGACGTGATCAACACAGCCAACCTACTGTTCATGTACATCGTGCTGCCCAGCTATGGCGCGGTCAGCTACGTGCCGTCCATTGTGTTGGACAGGGCGCTGTACACCAGGTGAGAGCTCCCTTCCCTGCTGTTCTAGCAATTGAGGTCAGCCTGTGCTCTTGGTGGTGATGGAGATCAGACTGAGCGTTGGTGTGTGTGGGGTGGATGGGTTGCTGGGTGGGAATAACACCGGTGTGTCGCCATCGTGCTGGATTTCATCGCATTTTGGTGAGAGCTCCCTCCCCTGTCCTGTTTACCCGTTGGGGTTGTAGCCTGTTGCTCTTGGATGTGGTGGAGATCATGCTGAGTGGTGGTGGGTGAGGTGTGGGTGGGTGGGGGGGGGATGGCACTGCATGTCGCCATTGTACTGGCTCGCATCGCATTTTGTCCTTTTCGTCAGTGTTAGTTGCCTGGAAAAGGGACCATACACTGTTTATTGCACCCTAGCCGACGAAACACCTTCCTGACACAAAAACCCTACACACCCTTTGCCGCCCTGTCATCACAAACTCCCATTACCACCACTCCCTCCTCCCACTGTATTTTAAGGGCCACCACATCCCCCCCCTCTCATCCCCCCCTCTCTGCCCATCATCCCAGGGAGCGCAACGACGGCCTGTACCGCCCCGTGACCTACCTCGCGATGAAGATGGTGGAGGAGCTGATGATCAACGGCCTCACCAGCCTGTTGCTTGCCACCTTTGTGTGGTTCATGACCAGCCTGCAGGGCCAGTTCATCGTGTTCTGGCTGGTGTACTTCGTCACCATGTTTGTGGGAGTGGGTGAGTGGGCGCACGCATGCAATGTGGGGTTTAAATATGAATTGAAGGTGTTGCAGAACCCCATAGCTTCTGGCTGGTGTACTTCGTCACCATGTTTGTGGGAGTGGGTGAGTGGATGTATGCATGCAACGTGGGGCGTAAACATGCGGGTGTAATTTCAACCCATGGGTGTTCAACAGAATCGAAGGTGGTGCAGAATGCCACAGCTTCTGGCACAAGTGTGCATGGCATGTTGCCAGTGTTTTTGGATGCATCTCACTTGGGCCATGCAGGGTGCTGTAATTGCATGCCCCTTGTTGCATTGTGCTTGCCTATTTTGTTGGCGCAATCATCTCACCCAGCCCTGGTCACAAACCTTGAATTGTATACAGTTTAGGGTTTAGAGTTTAGGGTCGTAAACTCAGGAAATGGTGACGTCTGCACTACAACTGTGACTGCTGCTATGGCTTCACTGCTAAGGAGCATGTACCGCAATAATCAGCCGACTCATGTCCCTTTCTGCGCAGTGCTTGCCTACTTTGTGGCCTCCATCTCCCCCAACCTCCACGTGGCCAATGCCCTGTGCCCAGCCTACGTCACCATCCTCCTGTTCTTTGCGGGGTGCATCCAAACCTTCAACCAGATGCCAAGGTGAGCCATGCACCGCGTAGGGCCATACCCCCTAAGGTTTAGGGTGTACATGGCACTGTCAAAACCCTCCGGTTTTGATGGCTTATTACGTTGTTCAACGTGTCATCATTGTTAAATGCATCAATGTGAATCATGTGAATAGATGTTTTATACCAACAACTAAACTGACTATTCATGGTGTGCGCCCCCAGGTATTGGTACTGGTTCACCTACCTCAACTTCCTGCGCTACGCATTTGGATCCCTGGTCATTAACCAGTTCAAGGCGGCTGGGGACCCGCTGCTCACTGGGGACCAGACTGCCCTCCAGTACTTTGACATGGTGGGCAAGAGCGAGTGGGCGCAGCTGGGGTATGAGACCATCTTCATCGGGGTGTTCCTGACGGCTGCCTGGTCAGGGCTGAGCTTCATCAACTGGCAGAGGCGCTAAGGGCTGCGCAGCCTGGAGGGGAAATGCCTGGGTTTATCAAGCGGCCCAATGGGAACTGGAAATGCTGAATAGTCTCAAACTGGTCCAAAATGACAATGCTTCAGCACCACGGCAAGTGGCCTCGATGCTTGATAGTGCCGAGCAGCCGTTCATCTTTCAATGCCTGTCATTCACGGCGCATATGATGGAATTGTTAATTGCCCAAACTCCTCGGATGGATGGACCACCAGGTGTTAACATAATTATCACGATGAATGATGGACTTCCATGGTGCACCATGAATCAAATTTGCAATCATTCACATGCAGTGACCTGTTATGAATTCGAATCAGGTTTTGTTCAACAAAACCTAGACGATGGATTAAACCTGAAGTCTGCTTGCTATTCTATTGGTATTACATCAGTAAGGCACCAATTGTTTTGGTTGGTTGACGTACTGCAACATATTTTGCAAGGTTGCTACCCCGCGAGCGAAACAAAAACATGCATGCCACCATAGGGTGTGCATGCATTTTGAGTGGTGAAGCACAAGTTGGACCACCACCTTGTAGCCAGGATCTTCACCAAGATGCCGGGCATTTTGGTGAGGACCATTGTTCTCAAATAGCCGCTACGATGCTCCACCGTGTGCTTAACCACACAGGTGTTCTTCGCATGCATCAGGGCAGTGCCAGATCATCAGCATGCACAACATGTGGTGCATAAAGTGTGCCAGTTACCTGTAGCGAGGAGGGCAAATTGCCACCCTTGAACATGCCTATAAAAATAAAAGACGTGTCATCCAACTGGTCCAAAGCAGCATGATTCAGTCTAGCTACATAATGGCAAATGCCATTACAATATAATAATATGCGTTAATGTTTTCTTTATTGATACTGGTAGTGCTTCCGCTATTCAACATGCGGGGCGCAAAAGCAAAGCAATTAACGCCTACCCAATCAACCCGCATCCAGATCCAACAGATCTCAAGTCAAGAACAGATCTTGAATCAACCTCTGTTAAAATTTGGATGCCAGGTTGATTGGGTAGGCATTACTTGCCTTGCTTTTGCGCCCCACATATTGCTGGCGACCCCAAACAAGAGAACCAACAGCGCTCATCACCAGCTGAACGTGTGCCAGTAGCGCACACCCCAGCCCATGGAAGCAAAAGGGAAGATATCAACGACACTCACTCACGGAACAGCACCCTGGCCCTACCTCCTGGCCAAGTGCATGTGGATGGCTTTCACTTGCGTCAGGCTGTCGTCTGCTCACCCCAGCCCTCAATCTCGCACCGGTTCCCGTAAATCAGCTCAAACTCCACAAAGACCAGGACGCAGCTGGTGGTGTATGATGGCGGCCCCTCCAGCGCGCACTCGGGCACTGCCATGGTGCTGCCGCCGGCGCCTTCCTCCAGCTCCCTCACAGACTTGGTGATACATGTGGTGAGCTCCTGATCCTCGTATATGAACACCTGCAGGAAAATTGATGGCGTGGACAAATTTTATAATAAAATAGAAAAAGGTCCTCGTAAATTAACACCTGTAGACAGCACCCACACCCCATCACAAACCCGATATTGGCGGTCTTGGTTTGTTGGTGTTAGCAGTGTTGAAGTAGCTGCCGCAGGAAGATCAATGATGACACAAGGTGAGAGATAAATGACGAGATATGAGATAAATGTGAGATAAATTGCTCGGGGCTCACCAAGATGGCCCGCTCGCCAGCTAGGATGCCTGCTGCAACCCTGAACACTGTCTCCAAGCCCTTCTCCAGCTGTGCGTCCTGCCAGCATTCTATCCAGGCTTCAACAGTGAGCATCAGCCCCCCATAGCAGCTGCTCCTCCTCCAAAGGCTGCAGCCTGTTTAGGGTTTAGGGTTTGTGACAAGGCTTGTAAGTGTATATAATAACAAGGCAAAAAGAGGCGTTCAGCTAAGGTGTGCAGGCTTCAACAGTGAGCAGCAGCACCCCCATGGCAGCTGCTCCTCCTCCAAAGACTGCAGCCTGCTCGTAACAATACTATGAAAAGAGGGTCTCATAGACGTCCCATGGCTTCTCACAATTGTATCATGTGTCTCTCAAGGCAAAAAAGACGTTCAGCTAAAGTGTGCCAGGATTAGGTTTTAGGGTTTAGGGTTTAAGTGGGTGTGTATATGCGGGTCACGTACCTGCTGCCACAAAGGCCAGCCTACTACATTAGGGGCAAAAGGGCTCAAAAGCCAGTAGCAAAATAAGTCGCCACCTGCTTCCAAGTTGGAACAGAAGCTGCAGACACATCAGAGGCAGCGTAGATACCGGCCTAGAGAGCCTCTAGCAGACGTGCTTCCCCAGACCAGTCCTCCTGCGCAGGGAACATAGTACTGTTTAGGGTTTAAGGTTAAGGGTTCAGGTCCCTTCCCCGGACCAGTCCTGCGCAGGGAGCCCAGTGCATATACAACCAACACCACGCCATGGTGTCAACTTCCATGTCACTTGGCAGGACCGGTGGAGCCACGGTATATCACTCACCAGTATCTGTGAGCTGCTGCTGGCTGATGGCCTAGTCGTCGACATCGATGGCTTGTTTCTCGGCGTTGGCCGCCCGCTGCTGCTGGCCATGGGAGGCCTTGCGACCATGCGGACACCCAAGGAGGCGGTGTGCAGCGTTCCGGCATGCTGGAATGTTGACAGCTGACACTTGGACAGTGACATGGCTCTGCAACAGCAAGTGAAGACGGCCTCTGGGGTTGCGCATATGGATTAAGGCTAGGGTTGCAGAACTGGCAACAGGGAGGGTGGAACAGTACACCAAAGGAGGCCACCACACTGCAAAGGCAGCCGCAGGGATACAGCCAGAACCCAAATGGAGGAAAACATGAACCAGCACGAGGAAGGAGGCAAACCAGGCAAACTGCTTGATGGGCGATGCGCTTAAGTGCACCTGTACTAGTACTGTGTCACAGGACAAGTAGCACACGTGCAGGAGGCAACCCTGAACATACGAAACAAAATAGGGACGGGGGATGCCCGGCGGCAACAGGCGAGGTGGCAGCCGAAGGCGGGAAACAAAGCAGCATACCTGGGGGTGTAAGGTTACCACTGTGTCAGCAGCAGGCCCCAGAGGTTGCCCTGGCCACCTGGTGAGGTGCACGTGCACCTAGTCACCCACACAAGCAGCTCGTGGGTTACCTGCAGGAAATGTCGCCAAACAGCACACGATGCAAGCAAACATGCGGAGGAACTGGTGCCGAGGACCTTTTTCAAACACAATGTTTCAAACTTTCGAGTAGTAGTAGTGTAAGTAGTGGTGCGTGAGTGGTGCACGCACAGTCCCGTCTAATGCATACCCAATTGTCGACGGCTAGGACTTCACCGTGAAGCACGGCCTTGAAACCACGCACGTGAGTGCAAGTTTCTGCCGTCCACAATCAACACACAAGTCGTTTTTTCTATTTTCACCACAGTATCTACCCACTTCAATTAGTTGCCCACAAAGGATGCATGCATGCATGCATGACACATACAGAATGGCCCCTTAGGGCTGGACCTGCAGGTTCCTGGATCAGAACCGTTGCATCACCTTACATCGGTCAAATTTAACTGCACGCATTTGGCTGGCTTCTCCACAAAAGGACTGTATTGGTGAATCACCGGATGCATGCATGCATCCTTTGGCAACTTATTGAAGTGGGTAGAAACTGTGGGGAGAATAGACACACAACAGGCATGAAGATACTGTGGTGAAGATAGGAAAATCGACGTTTGTGTTGATCGTGGAGATATGGCGAGCCTCGTGCTTTCACCGCCCATTTGTACAAGGGCGGTGCTTCGGGGTGAGTGGGGACCCCGTGCTGGCATGTGGTGTTCACGCAGCCTGTGCAACACAAAACTGGTGTTTGTGTGTATGTGCTTTGCTTGAGAAGTGTAGCTGCGGCAAGTTTATTGCGTGGGTTTATTTCTCCCAGTGCATTTGCGGACTTTCTCAGTTTCCTTCTCATGCTACCCATGTACATGTTTTCTCACGGTGCAGGGTCTCTGCAAGGAAGCTCAGCACGAAGACCCGGTGCGCGCCAGACCGACACCACTCTACCACTTCCTCCAACCAGCCGGCTGCTGAGCCCCCCTCCCGCCGCGCACCTCCAAGTCTGGCCAGCGGTTTTGAGGACTACGACGACTACCCCCAACCTGACACCTTCGAAGAGCGCTACATGTGGGCAACTATGCCTCCCAGTAGGCGCGCAAAGGTGCTCAAGGCGGAAGGGCACTCCGACGAACACATTGCAGAGATGTAAGTGGGTGCATATGGGCCTGGGTTCACAATGGTGTATCAAAAGTGCTCGCTCTGGGTGCACAATGGTGCCACACGCAAAGCGCCTGCCTTGGGGCAGATAAGGTACCCAGTGCCGTTTGCCTGCCCCTGTATCCTGTAGGGACCTGCAGGGACCTGGGTGTGTTGCTTCTGTCGGGGATTGTTGGTGTGCCCAGCTGTTGCCCAGAGTCTGTGTGGCGTTACTGTGGCTGCTTCCCTTGCAAGGTGCCAGCTCTGGCTGCTGAAGGGCTTGCTTCTGAAGGATGCTTTCCTCGGTGCACAGGGACCGTATTTACGACGAGTTCCTGAAAGACTACGCCAGGGCCACCACAGAGCTCATCGCTGCGGAGTTCACCACTCCCTCCACCCCACCGGCTGTTCCAACGCCCAGCACTGACCCCCTGTATCGCTTCAAAATGCGCCACCGCTGTGCAACGATGCCTCCCGAAGTGCGCGCAGAGGTGCTCAAAAAGAAGTTTTTGTGGTTGGACATATACATTGAAGAACTGTAAGTGGTGCACACTCGTATGGGCCTGGGTCCACTTGCAAAGGGCTTGCACGGTGTCAAACAGAAGTTCTGAAAAGTACCCACACTGCGGTTTGCCTGCCCTTCCTGCCCTGGACCTGCCCCTCTGTCGCTTCTGGTGGGGTTGCTGGTGTGCGCAGCTGTTGCCCAGAGTCTGTGTGTTGTTACTGTGGCTGCTTCCCCTTGCACGACGTCACCACTATAATTGTTGCAGTGCCATGGAACGTCGTCTGAGTTGTCAAAGTGTTGACATGGGATTGCAATCGTCAACTTCCCAAAGTTCTCCGTCAGCCTAATAGGCTGTCATATGCTATACTTAAGAAGTGCGGATTGACCCAAGCTGACCTTAGGACAGCACATCACCACCTTGCAAACATGCCACATATTTATTAAACTTTAAATAAAAATGTGTCGTCCAACTGGTCAAAGCAGTATCCAGGCTAGCTACACGCCGCTGTCGCATAATATTGCATGTCTGTGTTCTTATTTCTTACTAGTTCCGTTAATATTCATTATGCGGGGGCGCGAAAGCAACGCAACCAATGATATTCAACCATCGTGCATCCAAACGCTTCAAAAAAATATGCAACCCTGCCCAAGCTGCCGACACAATCGCATCCATTTATGCTGAGGTACAATCCCCGTGCCTTCCCTAGCTGCGGCTCATCACCTCTTCCCCCTCCGTCCCCCTCTCCACCTGTAGCGCCCCTGACCCCTCCCCGCTCACCCTCCCTTCCATATCCCCCCCCTCCCCCCCCACCCCATGGTACTCCAATGCCCCCCTCCCGCCCACCCCCGCCACCCGCGCTTGTGGCCACACTGTACACGATGTCAGCAGCATCCCCACCTGCAGCAAAACCAAACAACAAGTCAATACCGTACTGGCGATACAGGTTGGCCCAAAATAATGCTGCAAAATTTTACAATTGAATGTATTTGCCCGAGGCGGAATTTTAAAACTGACTCCCTGCGGATACGCTATATTGATCTGCATATCGTAATTGTGAATGACAGGACTGTCTGGCGCGTGCCCACTGCCGGTGGATGCAACCTTGGAACCAGCATGCAACATTAAATGTAACGCCAGCACCGGTGGACCCCAACCCCGCCCATCCCTGCACCACCATATGCTGCATCGACGATAGCTGCATGACCTCCATGCTCCACCACATCTCGATCAGCTCATGGTCCAGTAGCCATCACCGTTTGTGGATGCAACCCACCCCACCAACACATACTACCACCACCACCGCTGGACACCCCCACCCTCCCGTCCACCACAAAACTCTAAAAAAAGTCACAAAAGAATCAGAAAAGATTAATCAAAAAAGGATTTGCAGTTGTTTACAAACATTACTCCATGATTTCACAAGTCCTAAACGCAATCCTCCGCCCCCACCTGCACCATCACCCGCTGCAGCCACGGCAGCTGCATCACCTCCAACCTCCTCCGCAGCTCCATCAGCTCCTGATCATGTAGCCACCACCGTTTGTGGAAGCAACCCACCCCACCAATATGCACCACCGCTGCACACCTCCACTCTCCAATCCACCTCACACTCCTCCCCTCGCCCCCACCTGCACCATCACCCGCTGCAGCCACGGCAGTTGCATGACCTCCATCCTGCGCCGCAGCTCCATCAGCTCCTGGTCTTGCGCCTCCAGGCGCTCCGCCATGCGCTCCCGCGACTCCACCAGCGTGCGCTGCATGAAGGCGCGCTGGGCCCGCTCCCCATCCATTCGCTTCTTGAGGTCAGCCATCTCCTTGAGCAGCACCGCACCCTGCTTGTCTACCTGGGGGTGAAGCGGGGAGGAGGGTGGAGTGGGAGGGTGTTGGGGAATGGAGAAGGTGCTGCGGGGGAATGGTTCTATGCAGGGGTGTATGGATGGCTGTATGGATGCGCGCTGGGCAAGTTCCACTTGCGTTGTCTCTTGAGGTCCAATATCACCTATAGCAGGATACTCTTTGCACCCTGCTTGTCAAGTGGGACGGGGTGCACCGGTGCAGCGGGTGTCAATTTGGTCAAAAGCAGAGGGGGTCTGCAGAGGCTGCTATGCAAACTTATTACCTCAGGCTAGGGTGTGTGTGCCTACCTGTCTCTGCAGGTGCTGTTGCTAGGTGTGTGCACACGTGGTTTAGGGTCAAGGGTTGGGGTTGAAGGTTAGGGTTTAAGATTCAGGGTTTTGGGCATGTGTGCACGCTTTTCCGGCAGGTGCTGGTGGTCCCTGCTGACCTCTGCGCCAACTCCTCAGCCAGCCTTTTGAAGCTCAACATGCTGTAGCTAGGGTGCGTGTGCACATGTAATTAGGGTCAGGATGAGGGTTTAGGGTGTGTAGCTAGGGTTTAGAATTTAGGGTTTAGGCCCACCTGTTCCTGCATGAGCAGCAGGTGCTGTTGCTCTCTGTTGACCTCTGCCGCCAGCTCCTCAGCCAGCCCCTCAAATCGCTGCTCCAGGTGCGTCGTGTGGTGGATCATGTCGTCCAGCACAGCTGCCACTTCGGTGGTGTGGGCGATGGGTGTGATGTGGGATGGCTGGCCCAGTACTGAAGGGGAGAATGCAGTGGGTGTCCCTTGGTTGTGTGCGTCGTAGCTGGGGCCTGGGTGGCCGTTGGAGTGCAGGTATGTGCTTTGCTCCTGCACATAGGCCTGCACACAATAGGTGTTGGTATTGGTGACTTGCAGCTGAGCAGTAGTCCTGTGCGTTGGTCCAATACGATACATTGGTCCAAAAACATCACTTTAACGGTTGGCAAGAGACTGCCTTGCTGCTGGGTGCCTACTGCTGGGTGCCTAGGTCTTTAGTCCAAGCCTGTACCTGGTACTCTTCTTCGCTCATGTTGATATTTGCCTCGTCTTCAGCTGACCAGTGGGCGTCCATCCCATAGTTACTAGGCTGAGCTATGTCCACCATGGTAATCTGACTTGGAAGCTCGGGGTTGGTAAAGCTTATGGGCGAGTCTCCAACCGCTGCAACTTTGGCAAGGTGTGCCTCTGCACTGGGGCTTAGCCAGGCATGCAATAGGAGAGCAAGGGCGCTGTAGGATACCCAAACACACTTGTACCAGCCTTGTTGACTGATCTCAGTACTAGTTATACGAGAAACTCCGCATAACGTTCCACAGTTTTGTTCACAGCCAGAGCTTGCACTGTGCCACTACCCAAATGGGGTTTCTGTCGCTACTGATAGGTTGCTCTGTGGACGGGTGAGAACAAGAACTGCCAAGCACAGCTGAAACGTTTGCGTATGGACCCAGGTATTGTTGATAGCAAGTGTCGGTGTGTCGGTGTGAGATCAGCGAGGTGAAGTGGCGGGAAAAAGGTTGTTGGTTCGCAATGTACAACGATCCGCTGAGACTTCAATAGCTTGACAGAGCCAGATAGATGGTTGGTACTCAACTATCACTGTGATACCCACGAAAGCTGCATCTTTAGCCTATTGTGGCGACAACGGTTGCCTCAAAACGGTTTCCAAATTCTTTTCCTTTTTCGCTGTGTATTTTCCAAGGTGACAATTGCAGATCAGGGTGAAGGGACTGTAAAGATAAGGGGTGGCGGTGAGTGGCGCCTTGAACCAGTAATGGATGGCACAAAACTCCCCCTAACGCCCCGGTGGAAACATTTGGGCTTATTACTCTTTCTCGTTATTGGTTGTGGCTTGGGTGTTACCATCTGCGTTATATGTGCTCAGCCTTTGTGAGCTAACCTTTCGGAAGCAATACCCACTTACCAGTACCACTCTGGACTACCCAACTGCAGCTTCCAACTGGGTTGGCTAAATCCGTGCTCCTGGTTCGACCCGTCTCAAGCATTTCAGTCAGGGACTTGGTCCCCAAAGCATCTGGCCATGCAAGCGCACAGTGCCATCCTCAGAGGGCCATCCAGGCCCCTTGTGTTCGACCCTCTGAGGCGCAACAGCGTGTTCAATCGGCCCTCCTGCTCCTGCTGGTCGAGCAACACTCACTCCCTGATCAAGCGCGCTGTCAGGCACGGGCACTGCCGAGTGGTGACTCGGGCCAGTGCCGAGGCTGGGCTACCAGCCAACAATGACAATGGGCCCGACAACAACTATGAGATGCGGGTGTCAGCGAGGTACTGCTACTCCTTCAGTTGCCATTGAAGCTACCACTATACAGCATGGCCACATGGTTGTACTGGCAAGGAGAAGTGTGGTTCCACCTCTGCCACATGGGCATGGGTACAAGGACTCACCTGCTGCTGCCCTGTACAGCTGTGCAGCATGCACCCTAGAGGCAAGGACCATATAAGGCTATGCTTTGCACTGACACTCATTTTATCTCCTGCAGCTCGCTTGAGGACACAGACAGCGTGGCGCTGCCGGAAAACTTCTGCATCATCGAGAGCCGCGAGTCTGTCAAGGTGCGCCATGCCACCCGCACCATCGCCCACATGATACACCCTGCCGCCTCCTGCCTTCACACACTCAGTCATTCAGTTACAAGCAGTCCAGTGGTACGGCCAGACTAGCAGTCAGCATTGCACAACGCATTTGCCACTCGGCTGTATATTCTACTCGGGTTTTTTGTGATGAGGGCAGCGCACTTACAGTGTGGCATACGTGCCCCACAGGACTTTGCGCGGCTACAACTGGACGAGGTGGAGCTGTCCATCCAGGCCAGGCGCAACCGCATATTCCTGCTCATGGAGGAAGTGCGCAGGCTGAGGATACAGCAGCGCCTCAAGGTACCACTCAAACCCTCATCCATGACCCATAAACCCTTCCAGTGTGCAGGGTGAGGAAACGGCAGTGGCAGCAAGTGGCGCCTACCCTCATTCTATATGCATGCACACGCCATGCGTCGCTTGGAGATGCCATGGATGCCGGTGTTGTAGACGCCGTGAAACATGGTGTGTTGTACAAGAATTACAATGACCTTGTACCCATTGCTTGCACTTGCTTGACAGCGATAAACAGCGAGACGAACCTTTCATTCATGCACACACCTCTGTTCCCATCCTCCCCGTCATGCATTTCCCCCCCTTCCACCAGAACGCTGAGCCCAGCAAGGAGGCCCTGCTGCGCAACGAGCCCTACCCCTCCGCCCTGCCCTTTTTCCCGCCAATCACCGACAAAACCATCAAGCAGTACCAGTACTTTTACTTCCTGGCGGTGTCGTCCATCATCCTGTTTGGAGGCCTGGTGGCGCCAATATTGGAAGTGAGGCTGGGGATGGGAGGTGAGTGGGGGGTTCGCTTGGCTAGAATGATAGCATCACGGGTGGGATGGGATAAGAAAGTAATTCGAGGATTTGAAATAATAGAGTTCTGGAACAAATGAGGATTTTGTCGGTTTGTATCAAGGTACATGGAAATCACTTACCCTGATATCAAAATCAAATTATATTCAAATCAATTGAACCATGACCACTCTGCGCTTCCTGACATGGGCCATGGAACCCAATAAATAATTATTCATTCACTATCTTCCAGGAAAGGAATACCGAATTTATTCAAATCCTCATCGCTCCCCCGCAACCGCCCCTCCCAAGCATCCCTCAATTTTACTGGCGCCATACACCTGCCCCGCCAGGGGCCATGAACCCCAAATCCAACCTATGAATCACCGTCATATATAATCAGGCGTACCTAACCGCTCCCGCCGCTACCCCCCAGGCACCTCCTACAAGGACTTCATCGGCACTGTGCATTTGCCTGCCCAGCTGGCGCAGGTTGACCCCATCGTGGCCTCCTTCTGCGGGGGTGCGGTGGGCGTGCTGTCCGCGCTGCTCATAGTGGAGGCAAACAACGCCAAGCAGCAGGCCAAGAGGAGGTGCTACTACTGCGAGGTAGGAAATCCTACAGGCTAAACCCTGAGCCCTAATGTCATGAGGAGGCGGTACTAATGCGAGGGGGAGGTTTTTAGAGTCTAAACTCCCACACGAAACCCTAAGACCTAAAAGCAGCAGGCCAAGAGGAGGCGGTACTATTGCGAGGTAGGAAACCCTAGAGGCCACACCCTAAAGTTCACACACTAAACCCTAAAGCGGCAGACCAAGAGGAGGCGGTACTATTGCGAGGTGAACATTTGTAAAGTTTAAACCCTAACATCAAACCCTAAGTCCTAAAGCAGCAGGACAAGCGGAGGTGGTACAACTGCGAGGTATGAAACCCTAAGCCCTACATACACAACCATTAAACCCTACAGCAGGAGGTCAAGGAGGGTCGTACACCTGTGCAATGGTAAACCCTAAATCCTGATGGAGCAGGCCAATGGGAGGTGGTACAATTGCAGGATGCACATAGATTGCACCTGCATGGCGCAGTCTAAAGAGCCTGAAGTCGCACTGTTGGTGTCGCGCACAGTATAATTTCTGTGTGGGGGAGTAGCACAATTGCAACGCATTTCGTGCATGCACCACGCCAAGCACCACGCCACAACAAAGCACAGTGCACCACAGCCCGGCACAGCACTTGCCGGCAACACCACCGCTGCCCCCATCTACATGTATGCAACACCACCCCTACCCCCAATATTGGCCACCTCACCTGCGGCACCAGCATTCAAGGAAACGCAATGCAGCGCACCACACAGCACTGCCAAACACCACAACCAGTACAGCCCCACCTTGCCCTGCCCATTGCATCACAGCTCTGACAGCAGTGCCCAACACCGCAACCACCCACACATCTTCCTCCCTCTTGCAGGGCACTGGCTACCTGACCTGCGGCAACTGCGTGGGCACAGGAGTGGTGGAGGGACAGGACGCATGTGCGTTCTGCTCAGGCAGCGGCAAGGTGAGCATCACACTGAGTGTTTGGGTGGGGAGGGTTTTGCGCAAGGGTCTGATGTGTGCTTAGGGCATGGTGTGGTGGTCAGGCGCCCAGCGCAGTGCACGTGGGGAGCATTGTGCATCTCCCTCTATGTGCCTTGCGGTTGCGGCCAACACCATTGGCCAATACCGGATGCATGTATCTTGCTTGTAAACTCAATATCCCATGCATGTGCTGTGCACGGCACGGCACGGCGCCCCCCTGAGGTGGTGGTGGAGGGGAGGGACTGTCATTGGCCCACACATTGTGTATGCATCATGTGCAGGTGATGTGCACTGCTTGCCTGTGCACCGGCAAGGCGCTGGCAACGGAGCACGACCCGCGCATCGACCCTTTCGACTAAAAGCTGACACATGGGGCGGGAGCTGATTGGGTGGGGAGCGACTGAGGAATGGTCGATGCAAGGTTGAGTGGGCAACCCAGCACTGGACGAAAATGGTTACACAATGTGTTATATCAGAAGGGCAGTTTTGAACAACCAGTACTTGTGTGGGCCTATGGTGAACGTCTGAGTACTTTTTGCAGCCTTGACGATTATTGCCACATGAGGGCGTCATTGTTCTATCCAGGAGAATTATTTGTTGAGAGGGATCTTTGGAGGAGGGTATGGGTTTGTGACTATGGGGCTGCAATGGGCGATTAATTTGACATTTGCATGCAGCCATGTTGCATGCTGGTTTGTTGAAACCTGCACATGCTGGGGGAATGTGTACTACATTGAAGGGCTGAAGTGAAATGTGCCTGTTGCCCAAAGGTCTTATCACCAGGCATCAGTTACCTGAGTCAGTCACCAAGGTGTGGAGCTCCTAGGTTTTCAATTGGTGATGGGCAGTTTCTGCCGGCGCGGACAAAGCTTTCAGCAGATTTTGGTGAATGGCATCATGTGTTTGCGGAGCAGAGCGAGCTTAAAAATTTAAACGCGACAATATGTGCATTGTGTTTTCCGAAAGATATGGTGATTTTCATGCAACAATGGTGATTTATTGATTGTCAATGAGTTGTTGGGGTTGTTTAATTGCTATTGAGAAGAATGTACAACGTCGATGAGAGCACACTGAATCTGGCAATGATTGGGCTACCCAGTGCTTCGAGAAATTGAGGCTCGACCTTTTGGGAACACAGTTTGTAGTACGCCAGCTCGTACTTTGCTCCCCGTGACTCGTACACTGACAGACATTAATCGGGGCTATGCTTAGGTGCTATGCCCTTGTTACCCACGCCATGTTCCACTGGTTGCTGCCTGGCTTGTCTGTGTTTTTCAACATTGCTGGTTGTGGTTTGCCGCCGTGTGTGGGGGCGTTCTGTTTCTTTCTTTCTTTCAGCCTAGGTCTGCAGCTTGCAGTAACTCAACATTGCAACATGTTTTCAAAGTAATCACCACTTGCACGTTGTTGGCACTGATCTGAGCCGAAGTTCATCATGGAGCCTCCTGCGCTGAGCATGAACAACGGGCTGTTGAGCCAAATGCTGTGCCTGGTCCGGCCTGCCAGTGGGCCACGTGGTCCAGGCGTGGCTTGCAGAATTTCATGCCAACAGTATTACCAATATTTTCAATTACATACATGCACTGGGACTCTCAAAATTTAAGGGTTGCCAGTAGGTCTGGACAACGCGGCAATGTTGGGCTATCACAGCACTTACTAATAAACATAGATGACTCAGTGCTGCAACATGCAGGCTAAAATGTTGGGTGACATAACGTACATCACACACTGTCCGTTCCAGGTCTTAGACCAACACAAGTATTGCTACGAACGGCTGCCAATGACCAGGACCCCTTGCGCAGGTCGCAGGTCGTAAACTTGGAAGCTTTAATGAGCATTTATTGTTTTTTTTTCGATGCACTTCTCGCACACTGTCAGGGCCCGCCTCCGGACACAGGGCTGGAGCACGTTGAACGACTTGACGCAAAAATAAACTTAAAAAAGGAAGAATGCTCCCCAAACAGCAAAGCAAGACTCCACCCACATCACACAATGCCGCCCCCTGATCAACCTTGATCAAGCACATAGATCCTGCGCCCCCCCGTGCAGCATTGCCAATGGCCCACCCCTTACTCGCGCTTCATCTCCCCCGGGCCAGCAATCTGGTTGGCCTGCATGAAGCTGTTCCTGATCTGGTTGCCAAAGTCGCCCACGCTGCCCGGCGCGGAGTTCACAAAGACAGCGCTGTTCTTGTTGTTCATACCTGCAGGAGCATGTCAGTCAGAGCATGGCCACCTACTGCCAAAGATAAACCCAAACAAGCACCCAAACCCTGTAACTAAAGAAAAACGATGTGTCTGATTCCATGCTGGCACCATTTGCTTGTTTCTAGCAGGTAGCTATGGCGCGCCGCACCTGTCTGCCACTGCATCTCCGCCTGACATGCACACATCATGGCAGACAAACCTGTGTGCAGGTACCAGCCAACCCACACCCACTAAGACCCGCCTTGCATGGCAATCTGCACACCATTACTCCTACCAACCCCACCACTGGTGCTGCTAACGCCACGGCCAAAGCTCCTCCATGATGGCGCACAACCAAATACTGCCCATTGACCGCCATGCACATGGACACCGCCACCACCACACCGTCAATACCAGTATGCCCTTATGCATGTCTAAGCACTGGTCCATGACCGCCTGCCGCCCCTGCCCCTGCATATCCACTCACCAATGTCCTTGAGGGTGTCAAAGTACTGTGTCATGAGCATCATTTCGACCACATCGCGCGAGCTAATGTCCGAGAGCTCGCCCCTGGAGAAGTTGGCCACGCTGTCACGCAGGCCGTTGATGATGGCCTGGCGCTGGCGGGCGATACCCTGCCCGGCAAGGTACTTGGACTCGGCGTCCGCCTCGGCTGCCTTCACCACCTGGATCTTCTGGGCCTCCGCCTGCTCCATGGTTGCCATCCTGTGGCACGCACACAGTTGTTGGTTCTGCTGGGTCCTAAACAACATGCAATCTCTTCATGCAGATAAGGGAGGTGCCAGTAGAATGAGGAGATATACAAGGAGTAATGCATCACCAGCATCACAGCAAGCTGCATGGGACGCACTGCACTTAAACCTGCTTAAAAAAATCAAACCATGACCTGTGTCGGATGAGGTGTCTAGTGCATCAGGCACTCTCAGCAAGGTGTTCTGTGACGACACGACATCATCATTACCCTTGCCTCGGCCTGTCCCCCGTCCACACCCTACCTCAAGCGCTGCGCCGCATTGATCTCGTTCATGGCGCTCTTGACCTTGGGGGCCGGGTCAATGTCGGTGACGAGGGTCTGAATGATGATGAAGCCAAAGGCAGTCATGCTCTTGGTCAGCTCCTCCTTCACGCTGTGCGCAATTTCTTCCTTGGCCTGGGTGCCAAACGGAACGAGCATGATTCAGATTACTAGACAAGGGTGCCGAGTGGCAAGCCAGGGAAGTGCATCTTGTGTCCTTTGGACCATTGAGAATTTGCTGTGCACAATGTGGTCAGGCGCCCTATATGTAGTGCCGTGCATATTGTTGAATTACACAGGCCACCACAGCCCGCACAGGAACTTACAATGAAAACTGCGTCCAGCTCCATGCGGGGCACAGTTGATCGCACCACGTCAAACACGTAGCTGGTGATCTGTGACCTGCTGTCAGTCAGCTTGTAGAAAGCATCATAGATGTTCTCCTTCACAACCTGGCACACAAGCTTGGCAGCTTAGCACAGAAGGGCTCGGGTTTCTACACAAGGGTATGCCCATTTGCAAGTGGCAAGACAACGCGAGCAGAACCTTCGTTCCAACGGTCGTCAGGACAAGCAAGCATGTGTTCAAGCATCCAGCATAGGCAGCACCCCGCAGCAAGAGAGGAGAGGAGCACCAGCTAGCACACTTTACCATCAAACATACCTGGTACTGGACGGAAACCACGACGTTCACGAACACGTTGTCCCTGGTCTTTGTCTCACACCTGACGTCCAGCTGCTGAATCCTCTGCAGGGCAGTTAGATGCAAAAGCAGTTAGACAATGCATGCATGCATGAGGAGTGCAACATGCAAAGCGAACAGGCAGGAGAACGACGGGTACACAGTATTGAACGTACCAGACTGAGTTTTCCCGAGATCGCCTCCCCCAAACAGCACCTGCGAGACGCACCGGCGTTCTAAGCAACCCACACAGCACATTATCGTTGTAATGGCTGAGAGGTGCTTCACCAAATTGCGTTGAACTCACCAGATAGCGTTGAAGCCTGGGTATGCGATCCTCTTGAACTTCCCAAACTGCTCCACCACCTCAACCTGGCTCTGTTCCACACACGTCCAGCAGAGAACCATCGTGGCAATGAAAGTTGTGCTAAGCAAGATGCAGGTTGCAAGTTTCCAAATTGACTCGTTGATGCCTTGGACGGAAGTTCAGCAGCTTGCGTAGCGATTTCGGAACCGTGCTGTGGGGCTTGGTACCGAAAGTGGTCCTGTCGAAACTATTTATAGTTGACCTGCTTTGGGACATGCTCTGCGTTTGCTCAAGGGCAGGCAACTGCCTGGGGTGTCGTGGGGGCTTGAAATACCACACAACCACGGGGACTGGCAAACCTGTAACAAAAACCTATTTTCAATTTGGCAACCCTGAGAGCCCCAGCAGCAGAAGGTATACCTAGGTATAAATGGCAGTCTACTGTTTACCTCCAAACAATGCTGCTGCAGTGCCATTTTTTGGTAGTGCTGTCATGGCATGCCATCCTGGTACATGCCAACGTTTCAATGCTAGTGGATGATGCTCAAAAGGGAAGTCGTGACCCTTGAAAGCCTAAGAGACGGTAAGCTCGGTAAAGGGATCCTGCCAGATATTGAAAGAGACTAACCAATGCCACACACTGCACAACTCAGCTGAGTGGTCAAGACAAGCTGCAGCTTATAGCTATAAGCTATGCAGTGCAGGAGTGCCAACTTGCAAAGTCTCTTTTACAGAACGACATTCTTCCAATTTGTGCTATGCTCGTGTTTGATATGATGGGTATCGTCTTTTAAAAGCTGCAACTGATGTATGTGCGTGGCCCACCGTAAAGTACAGCACATGTTCAACAGGCTTAAGAGTTGCCAGCAAGCTGTCCTGCCAGTGCAGAATGCACCAGGGCTAGGATGAACACCACCGCATTTTCACATAAACTGCTTTTAAAAGAGTATTTTCCAGCCCTGGTGCATAGGAAAATGCTGTGTTAATGCCCTCTACCGCCAAAATAATTGCATGATGGACTGCGCAAATTGCTTCAGAAATCTGCACTGCTGGGTGCTGAGGCAGAGCAGCTATTGTCATTTCGCATAAATTCAGACTGTGCAAATTTAATGCCAAGAATTTGCCCACCCAATCACCATTTTGCCTAAAATCCCCCCCATAATTACTGGGGATTGGCATGGCCTACACAACCACTACACAAGCAAAAGACAGAACACCGGATGTTTTGCCGCATGAAAAACGGTCACCGCTAGTACATAAATCCATGTGACAGCAGATAATTTTGGTAAAACAATGGTGGCAGTATGTGTCTGTAAGCACAACTGGAATTGCCCAAATGCCTGATGTTGGGGACTTGACGGTCTAAAATCTAACGTTTTACTTGCAACGTGCATGCCATGACATGGTCCACACCTGCCGTGGTCCACATTCAATGTTCGGCAGAGGCTGGCCAATAATAGTTTGCTGGGCCCAGAGTGCCAATGTCCAGACTGGCAGCATATTGGGTGGCCCACTGAATGCAGCCTACTAGCTGCCATCTCCACTGCCACAACCAACTAGCAAAAATGAAGTCAGCAGCGCTGCAGCGGCGTCTGAACTTTATCAGAACCAGGAGGTGACCTGTTGCCTGGTTCTGGGGACGATGATGTACTGCCAGCTCGAGAGGGTATTAGCAATGGTGCTGGCAAGGCGGGACTAGCTCTGTCCTCACTTGTGGCAGGGCCAGGCAGCGACACAGGAATGGGTGATTGAGCCTCGACACTGATGCTGAATTGCTCGCTGGCTGATGGCGTGATCGTGCAGGTTGAACTGGTATCATTTGCTTGGCTAACATCCCAGAGCTGTTTTGATGATAGATCTTGTTTGTCGCTGAAGAATTCACCAGATGGCACGGCTGCAAGTTGGCCTGAAGATGGTGAGCTGCTTGCAGACATCGCGCAGTTGTCCAGCTTCCCTAGTTTGTCCTGCGCTGTATTGTCAACACCGCCTTCCGCTGCAGGCTTTGTGAACCAGCGGATTGGCCCTGATCTGCGGTAGTAATATTGAAGGATGAATATGATGGAGCCCAGCACCTGATGAGACCACATAGAAGAAATAAGTGATGGGGAATTGACAATAGCCCTGGCGGGTTGGCTGTCGGTGATTACAGGAGCACCTTGCTGCACATTAATATTTTAAATATAAGTACAATTGCAAGTACCAACCCAAACTGTACCATCGTGACAAGTATGACCACATGCGGCCTGCCAAATCTCCCTACCTGGAATCCCAATATGGCAGCCAGCAGCGAGAACTGAATGCTGAGGTAGTAGTCTCTAGCAAAGTGAGTGACACAGACTCTGGAGGTGTGTTCTAGGGTTCCATTCTTGGGCGCTGGCATGTTTATCAAGCTAACTTCCTGCATGAACAAGGGGTGGAAGGTCAATGTACATCAAGCACATGCATCACACCGTTTGGCACTGGCATGCGATACACAAATTTAATTTTATAAATATACAATCAGACATGATTGTGCGCACATGCGCACCGCAATGCTGATCGTGTCAGCCTGTGCCTCACAAATGATGCACCAGACAAGACATCAATTTTCCATTTCAGCACAGCATGTGCACACCTGAATGGTATTGTTGATATTGATGCCTGTTGCAGACCGCACCCATTCATCAAACTTTGGAAGTGCGTTGGGCAGGCTGTCAAAAACTTCAGTTGAGCTAGCGAGCACTGTTACAGGCTTGCCTGAGCCAGCGTCTGACTGCGCACTGCCGCTTAAAAGGAGCTGGTAGCCACCAGGAAAGTCTTTCAAGCCTCCAAATGGGTACTGGGCAGCTGCAGAAGCAATCAATGGGCTGTCATTACCATTTGGATGTGAACAAGATTGCAGTGCACAGGTTGCAATGGATGTAATCACTGATGGCAGAGTGCAATGCACACATTGGACATTACCAATCAGGATCAAATGGTGGCCTTACCTCCCGTGTGGACAAGCTAGGATGCAGAGTACACAACATCACCAACAGAAGCCATCCAATCATCATTTGCCGTCATCATCTGGATCTTTGATCGCACATCAGCAGCATATGAGCTCTTCCCTGCCTTTGTGCACACTTCCCAGCTGATAGCTGACACCATGGACACCACTTTAGAGAGTACAACGTTACTTGTAAGCCAGGCAATCAAGAGGTATGTGGCAAAGGTTCTCAGCTTGTGCTCCTTCTTTGCATTGTAGGCTTTGACCTTGTTGATGTCTGTAAGGTGCCCCTGGACTTTTATCATGGCGTCCCAAAATGCTTGGCTTTCCAAGCCATGCGCATGCGATCCTGAAGTGAGCAAACAATTGTCACTGCAGACTTGACAACTGCACTGACTAAGGGAAGAATGTACTGCAGTAAGCAGAGTTCTTGTTGCAGATCAATTGCGCATATATTGCCAAAAAGGATTCATACCTGGGAACACCATCGAGTGCTTGACAAGATTCGTGCCCAGCCCAGGCACATCTCGTTTGGTATCAAGGTTCTTCGTGCCTGCATCCACCAATCCAACAGCTAAGGATTGAGGCGGTTACAATACAAGCACCCTGCTTTCAACAGGGCACATCACAAAATCAGGAAACGCCATCTGCCACCAAGCTGATGCACAGCCACGCTCATGCATTGCACAGGCATGCAGGTCCTGGAAGTGAAGCCAGTGGCTGACCAACCTGGGGGTTCCAAAGTGCTACTGCTGAGGATATGCATCACTCACCCCAGGTAATGTCATCTGTATTGCAGAAGGCGTTCATCTGGAGTATATTTGTGAAGACTGGCTGCATCATCCAATATTGAACGCCCGCTTGGCATAGCGATATGAAGTCGCCATGGAGAAGAGCTGTGACAATGAGTCCAGATGCTGTCAGCAGGACTCCTATCTTGGCTGGTGAAGTGATGGCATTTGATTCTCCACTGGAATTGACCAGATAGCTGCGTTTTTCCAAGAATCAGTCGTCAAAAAAAACTTGGGTAAAGTAGCATAGACTGGAAGTCCAGCAAATTTGGGTAATATAGCAGCTACATCCGCATTGATCACAGTCATATGAATATCTGGAGAAAGTAAAATGCATCAGGTGATAAGGGAAGTAGGCTGCCAGCAACAAATCCAATTTGAAAGCATATATGGCAAAACAAAGCAACAAAACCATCAGCTAGTTACAAATTACTCGTACGTGGCAGTGAGGATTGTAAATAGCACGTTGTACATGACAAAGCAGATCGCACAGAACAGATGGACTTGCGCGACAGTCTCTGGCTTGTTCTTGAGGTTCACTACCACCTGGACAATGAGGAGGAAGACGTACACCAGCGTCAACAGGTCCCCTAACTGCACAGGGTGGCAAGGAATTGTTGCTTTCAATATTGTCATTGCATGACTGATCACAAAAAGTTGCAAGTGTGGAAGGTGTTATCTTAGGCACGTGGAAGGTTGTGGGGTTTCAAGCATGCAAGTGTCAGCACTGCCGGGAAAAGTACAACCTTTGCCATCATGCAGCACAACGTGTTCTCAGATTCTCAGTGATACCAGATACTGTGCAATGCACTATGTAGACCACTAGATTTCAACCGCGTCTAAAACTCACCTGGCTCAGCCATTGACTTGCGCTGAACGAGGCCTCAATCAGGCCGGCCAGGATACTGTAATACACAGAGATTCCAAACCAGGTACCAGTCACTGTCAAGCTGCAAAAAACAGACGTTCAGAACTTTTGAAGACACTGCAGCACTACCAAAAGTTGAAGTGCCACTGAGTTGCTGTGTGCAACTGAGATAAAGCATAGGTTTGTGCCATTGAAAACAATTCCGGTGCAGCAGATTGGAACTTGTACTTACAGGGTGTGGTATGCAAACTCGAGGGTGAGCACACTCTTCCGGGCAAAGTTGTGATTGCTCTCTGACCATACTCGAGTCCAGTTTGACAGCGTGTAGATCATGGCAAAGAATGTGCCGTTCAGCCATCGCCGCCGCTGCTTGATGAGCCCTGCATATATATCGATAAGATTGAGTTGCATCATTGTCACACTTCAGGTCAGCTAAACACTGAAGGTCAGCAGGCCATGGCATGCAGTGGCAACTGCACTTGCCATCACGTATTATGCAGAAGCTGCCAATTTACATGCATGGCTGTTTTTATTTGAAAACATTGATGAATGCCCACCTGCCAGAGTCATCACTGGATCTGCCTCAGCAACGGCTTCCTTGACGTACTCTAACCTGTCACCCAGCCAAAGAACATTCATGGTTAGAGGACGCCTAGGCAAAACGCCTACGCCTAGGTATATGCACATATGGAGCGATTACATGATGAAAGCCCCCGGAGTTTAGCTGAATACGAGGCCATGACACCACACAGTAGAGTGACAATAAATAGTCCATGCATTGTCTCTTAAAAATCTTGCTTTTCAATCTTGCTTGCAATACAATACTGCATTGCAAACATCTATCTTAATGATGGTTAGATAGATTTTCAGTAACACTGAATGCTGCATTGATTAATCAGCCAATGGAAGCTATGCCCTTGCACACCTAATTGATCCGATCCGATATTCGCTTGAAGCAGATTTACCGCACCTGTACTTGCAGCCGGCTTTGACAACGATCTCCAAACATAGGATGCGATCTTCAGCCAAAAACATGTTTGCCTCAAAAGCACTTAATTGATCTTGAGAGTACAACCCATGAAAATATCGCCGCAAAGGCTCGCCCTGCAAAACCATCCACAAATCTAATTACAAATGATTGTCATAATGCATGTATGCTGGTACTAAGGAGAGGCTGCAAAGAAAAGGGGTGGCGAGTTAGCGAATCCGAGGGTTAAAGTTTTTTGGTAAGGTACGATCAGGATAATCGGTCCATATCTGTAGGCAGGGGTCATATAACATGTGGAGGCTGGTGGAGGGTAGGTCCACCCATCTTGCAACACAAAAAAACACCAGATTAAAATGCTCAGCCATCAGAGACTCTGCCATCTTGGCCACAAAATATCACACAGGCAGGCGTAATTGCCATCCGGTTGCCGTAATCACCGGTGATCAATGCACCTCGAACTGCATTGCTGTGGTTGCAACAGCGCTTGCCATGGAACCAGTATAGACCACCCTGCCACTGGCGCTCACCATGCCTTGTAATTAATCACATATGTGACTGACCACATTGCAATTCCTTCGGAAACAAGTGGCACAGTGTCTTCATGGTGCATTACATGTAATGCACCATGAATGTACATACAGGAGATTATTTTTATGATGAACATCCTTTCAGGGTCCGTACATGTGTTTTGTTCTCACCTCTATTGCGGCCCATCTGTATGCAGAGAATGCGCCAGGGAGCACTGTCAAGTATCCACACAAACATTCCACTGGTTTGTTCAGCAAATGGGCCACTTTCCATTCCATGTACTGGACGGTTGTCAGGAAAGTTCGCAGCTGGAAGCACAACAATAATTGAAATTAGTCATAAGGCTGCTGGTGCCATCAACAAATCAATGATCTTGTATCATTGTAATGCATTCCTTGAGTGCCTGTGATCCAATGTACTCCAAACTGATGTTGACAGATCGCAGGCACACAAGGCATGTATTGTTCATGCAAAAGATTGTGAAAGATCCGTCATTCAACAGGTGATCAACAGAAAACTGAAGATGTTGGTCCATAAAGCCACATGGTGAGCAGGGTGCTGCATTAAATGCTGCTGATGTAATGCAGTAGCATTTTAAACAAGAGTTCTCAGGATGAGGTTCACGCCAGAAGCATGTGCAGTGTACCCACCGGGCCCTCGACCCTTAACTCCCCAGTGACCGCTCCGCAGTCATCATGATTCCTCAGATGCGTGAAGCAACTTCCTAGTGCCATTGGCAGCGGTGTGCAACCTGGGTGGCACAGCGGCTCAAACAGTGTGTCATTCAGATTGAAGCAGCAGCAGGGGAACTTGGCATAGGATATTCAAACAGCATGCTGTGCTACTAAAAGTGACAAAATTATTGATCACCTGTGTCCAGCAAAACACACATCTCTGGCTGAAGCATGTGGGCAAAAGCATCAAAATACCTGCAGGCAAAGGCAAGGCAGCGGTCATGACTGCAGTGGCCAAACCTAGCACAAACCATCAGACATCACCCCAGTTGTACCCCTGCTGCATTTACAGGGGCGGCCACGAGCATCAGCTACTGTAAGCTTGCACCAGTTATTGGAAGATGAAAAAGAAAGAAACAAAATGCCCACAGATGAGAGCCAGGCACAGCATACACAACAGGGCATGTTCCATCTTGTGTGTATGGAACATGCCCACTTGCCAGACACCAAAAAACACGTGGATCACAAGGTATAGACTGAAGCTTGACCGAAGCTGCCATGGCAAAGAAAGGTCTTGTCGCCTCCACATCCGTGTGCTATGTAGCTACCCAAGGTTTGGTTGCTGATGCACATGGAGCCAGGTGTACAAGCTGTTTGGAACCTACCAGCAGTGTGAATCCAGTTTCCCTTTGTTGCTGCTTTTAGCAGCCAACATGATTTGTATTGGCGGGTAGGACTGCATGCCAGCATGTTTGCGAAACCTGCAAGATCATGTCATCACTTGTGTTTAAATACTACCGCTGTACCGTGTGGTATCTTCAGCACAAGACCGGAAAAAGGTCCAACACATGCTCCAGAGAAGAAGTGGAAAAGACCAGCAAACCTTCTAACACACCTTGCAGTGTACTCAAACAAGTGAACAGTGACCGGCATTCCCATGACTTGGTTTTGCAGCACAGAAGGCGAGAAGAACCCTGCGACTTGGCTTGACGCCTGGAAGGTTGGGAATAAGCTTTATTGGGTTTACAGTAAATAATCCAAGAGCTGGGGATACGTGAGACAAGACCATGCATGTGTTTCCTCAGCATGCAGCAGGCGCAGTAACATGTTCAATACCTGAACGCTGTCGTCCATCTTCTCAACGCCATCCTGTATAATGCAGACAGCAACATTTCGCCAGTCCACACCCTTCTGATCACGTCTGTACATGGATTCCAAATTCTGCATAAACAGAAGCAAATTAAAATTAGTCACAATTGTATCACAGGACTTGCGAGCACAGCAGCAAATGGAAATTCACCTCACTGATGCCAAGCAGGGTTTTCTCCAATGCCTCTTGGTCTTCATTGTACTGCAGTAATTAGGCGGGGGTGCGAGGGTGAGTTGTCAAGGACTGGAATGGTGCATCAAAAAGAACATCCTGCCATAAATTGATTTGCAGGGAAAATGAGTCTTACCAGTGTGACACATATAAAGATTTCAATTTGCCTTCCATATTTTGCGTGCGGCCTGAGCTGGTAGCCTTCAACACTGAAATCCCTGGCGTCCTACCCACACCACAAACTTGTCAGTTCATTTGCGTCCTGTTTCCAGTGGCGCTGCTGCTTGCTACTGCCGCTCTGCTAGCTGACACAACAGTACACAGTAAACAGGGAAAATGTAAAATAACCTCTTTATTGCTTCAGCCTTTGTTCATCAATTACATGAACTCTGTATGAGGACAGTCTGGCACCTGCAGTCTTTGCGGTGGGTTAACTGCAGCACTGTGCGCACCTGTGTGGTGATCGGCGTGTACCGACAGTGGGTGTGTTCTAAGGCCTCGGATATGTCCGCATCCCCCCACAGCAGGTCCCGGTACACTTCTGGCGCCACTGGATAGTACACCTGCAGCGCGTATCAAAGATGAAACAAAATGTATTACATAGTTTGCAATGCGTATTGCACGGTGAGTGAGCAGGCTGATACCCTGGGTGTGTTGGCATGCGCACCCCTCGCGGATGCGCAGACATGGACAAACACTTGATCCGACTTCAGTGTATGACTCAGGCCTTAGTTCAGTTCAGCACCCTGCCAATGGATTCAAACAATGTGCAGCAAAGACTTGTGCTAGATAACTGCTTAATATGCTCTACAGTGCCTTGTAAGTGAAACATTGGAGAGATAAGCCCTAAACCCTAAACCCTAAACCACCCCACCTGTGTCTCACGCCTCAGTTGCTTCAGCTGCTCGTAGTACTCCCGTGCGGTAAGGAGCTTCCCTACCTCATCAGATACCTTGACACCATCGTCATCAGAGTGACCAAGTTTTCGAGCTTTGCTGAGCAGAAGTTCCTCACCCCTACAGTGTGATCAAGTTGTGGGGGCCGCATGGGTGCAAAAAGGCCATCATGCCTATTTTACAAGTTGCAGAACATTGTGTATGCGCAGCACAGTCAGAACTCACCTTGTGAACTCTGCTTTCAAGGCGTCAAGCTTGCCATCTACTCTGCGAAACCAGGCAGACACTGGTAGATCCACTGGTGAGTCTTGCGAGGTGACCTTGGGCTCTTCAACAATCTCTTCTGCGAAAAATAGGACATAGTTAACTGCATAGCTGACAGTATTGCTCTGAAGAGGCGTGATATGGCAGCTGTAGCTAGATAAAGCTCACAAACCAGGCAGCTTCCCCTTAGTTAACATATGCTCACTTGCACCATGAGTCAACCCCTATTGTGCTAACGTGCCAAGAACGTACCTTCTGCTGCATTTGCCTCCTTCAAATCTGGTTTTGAAGTCCAAGTTGGCGAGTATTTCCAGTTTGGAGATAGCACGGCGCCCTGTGGCCCCGGCGATGGTGATTGGCCCATTTAGGGACCACAACTATAACAACCCGTGGACACGCACCCCGGCATATCTCGTAGTAGTAGACAGGAGTAGGTTAAGTTGAACTCACTTTAGGATATAGACAAGGAAAAGCATGCTCTATTTATCGGGACAGAGCAACTTGTCAACGGTTGGCAAATCTGATTGGCGGGATTCAAACCCGAGACAACTCCACACGTATATAAGGACACAACATATGCACACCACAGCGAGGCGTACTATGAACACGTGCATTACTGAGTGTCAGATCACTCTGTTCAAACATAAGCAGACATGACTTATGTGCATTGGGAACTCGAGACTTGCAAGAATGACCAAGTGCAGGACTCTGGCCAGGCGAAACCATGCTTTAAAATAAAAAACATGAATAATGGGTTTTAGGGTGCTGGAATGCTTGAAATGAGGAGGCCCTTACGCCCTGTTTAACCTGACATTCATTATAACTTGTCAGTGAGTGCAAAACCCTAGTCAAACAGGTTATGCAAGACCAACGATGTTGAACTGCTTGGCGCTCTTATCTGGCTGGATGCTAGAGGGCCCTAACGGCATGTAAGCACCTAGATGACCATTGCAACATACCACCATGATGTCTATAGATAGCCAATCGGGTATGCCACGAATCTCTATGCCAAGGTCCTGACAGGATCCTGGAGGATGAGGTGCCGCAAGCTGCGGTACAGTGAATTCCCAGCACCCTGACATAAACTAGTTGTAGACAAGGGGCATGTTACAAAGCCTGCAAGCAGGACAGTACAGCCGGTCGATATTGAGCTGACAACCACCTGCTCAATGCCAGAGTACAATGATTCTGGATGACAGCACAGTTCTGAGCTAAATGGACCCTAGCAATAACCCCTCCAGATGCCAAATAACGTTGGTGCACAACTTATTCCAGAGCCTGGCCAAGATGCCTGTAACAAAATCTTGTTTTAGTCAACAGAACACCAAGGGAACACAACTCGTGCGATGCCTTTCCAAAAATCTGACAGCTGCCTATGATGTACCAACAAAGCTGGCTACTTCGCGATCAGCAGCTAATCGCCTAGGCGCCTCCCCCGCCCAGTGAAAGCTGAGAAGGTCACATTCGACGGGTTGGCTGAACCTGTCGCCACGTCTTGAACCGGAACAACTCCAATTCCAAGTTTGAAACACCACTTCTTCCTGAACAAGCAGAGATGTAACGGAGTGAGGCAAGGTCATTGTACACACCCAGTCTAACAAGAAAGCAACTGGTTTGCAAACCGCACCAAAAATGTGCCACTTGGATCGTGCATAATGTGCAGAGAGGCAGCCTGATGGTGGTATGAATGGTGACTCACACGAAGTTGGGTGTCTTGAGAAGGTCCCTGCCTCCAACTTGCGGTTGCAACACCCGGAAAAAGTACCAGCTGCAACCATCAACGGAAGAAAGAAAGTCAACACGCTAGGAAATAAAACCCTTAAGGTTCCTCTGAAAGGGCAACTGCAGATAATGGCCATGAGTGAACAAAGTCCAAGAACTGTCCCAAACCACTGCTTACATGTGACCCAGAACGATGCCCAGTATCTCGATCCACACATCGCCGTTGACAAGCCACGTAATCGCAACAAGCAACATGGGCAGATAAAATGCCTGCATTACACACAGATTTGTCCAGAAAACTGCCAGAAATTGTTGCCAGCGCTGGCATAATGCAAGCATTTGGCAAGTAAAAATTACCTGGACTTGCATCAGGCCGTAGATGTTGACAGATTGCGCTGAGTTTTCTCTGCTCCAAATATACACCAGCATCATGACAAGCGCATTGGCATATGCTGTGCGGAAGAACAATTTGAAAGGGATGAACGGCGCGACCTGCAAAGAACGAGCTTGTTGGCGCAGGTACCGACAGCATTCGCTTGCAACTGTGCGCCACCAAGTGGGCAACAACTTACCCAACAACACATCCCCCCGACCATGAACATCCAAACCAGGTCAGCAGAGTTGTGTGCAAAGGCGCTGCGCTCCAAAGCCACGCCATACTGGACCCTGCACCATCACACCAATGGTCTCAAAGCCCATGCTTAGGGGCGGTATTGCAAACTGGATGCCATTACAAGAGCACACAGAGTAGTCTGCCCAAGGAATATAATTTTGACTTACAAGTACACCAACGATACCACCCAGGCCATCGTGCTTCCTTGATAAAGCAACAGCCCGGTCAGCAGTCTCCATACCTGCACAATACGCCACTGGTTAGGGACATATGAAACATGTGTCCATGGCAGAATGCAGCTGTGGAACCCGCAAATACATATACAGTGGTTGCAAAGCGAGTTGCTGGGCACAACGACGTGCTTGAAACCGACTGGACTGCGTTACGCATGCATGCATGCGCACCTGCCCCTTTATGATAAAAGGCCAGTAGAAGGCGAACCAATAGGCGTTGAGCAGCTTGAGCCTGACGACAATGTTGACGACGAACGTAGCAGATATGAACAGCTTTGTGACTGGAGGCAGCGCCCTGTACCAGTCCGCAGGGGATCCTGCTCCAAGCTGCTGCACCTGGCCCCGTGCCATTGCCTCACAAGGAGGTCAGAGCTGACCCTGGATTGACGAGGGTGAATAGCAACCTTTTCAACAGACCTATTGTCGTGCCAAACGAGTAAACCAGCTTCTACAAGTCGGTTGGGTCAGCTGAACTGCATATATGCATGCATATGCAGGGTTCCCCCCGCTTTACCATTAGTAACATGCGTATCGTGCACGTGACATAGTAGGTGTTTGTGGGCATTATGGCGGGAGCGCTGAGCGATAGTAGGTATTCTGTTTCCAAAACCTTCTCCTGCCAGCTCCCTTCGCTGGGATGGCGTAGTAGAGCTCTGTTGTTGAAGTTGGCTTGCAAACACATCGCCAACAGATACGTGGTAGCACATCGGGTCGGCAACCTATTAGGCACGCTGCACCTTTCGCTTACAAACATATCCCAGCTGTGCCGCAGCTGATACGACTGCTGCCCAATACACGAGGCTTATCTCCCACCAGGCTGCCACCTTATCTGCAGGCAAACTTGCTTGGGAACGTCGCTGTACGTTGCCGACACGAGCCCCACCCTTGCACCAGCGCTCCCTGTGCAGTAGCACACTTCCCAGTCGCTATGGCAGCGCCAGTGTCCCTGTACAAGCGTGCCTTGCCCTCAGGCCTCGGTGCCACGCCTTTGAGGACACGCAGGTCCGGGACCCAGGTGCTCCCAGCTCGCCATGGTGGCATGCGCAAGGCAATGCACAGCGGGCCCTGTGCCTGCCCCGCGTGCTTTGGGCGCCGGCTCACCGTCACGAACATTGCTACCAACGGGGTGGCTCCCGTGACCCACAACGGCAACGGGGCAGGCCCCACCAAGCTGCCCCCGGTGCAGTCCATGCCCAGCCCACCCATGCCACCCAGGAAAGACAGGGATGAGAAGAAGGAGACGTTCAGGGTCTCCAAGCGGACGGTGCGCCACTTGACTGAAGCACTTATTTGCATGCCGGGACAGCGTGACTAAGCTTTGTAAGCTCGAAAATATCTAAGTCGACAACCCTTGCCAGTGGCGAGCAGAACAGCATACACAGGCCGAGAGGCTGGGAGTGGGTAGTTCACACCCCCCTGCAACCTTTCCATGACAGTGGGATCTTGTTACCTTGCAGGTGTACGACTTCGCTGACTGGGCTCACCACAGGACCAATGGAAGGTTTGCACGCCACATGCTGGGAATGATCAAGTAAGTACCAAGCTGGCACCGTTATCTGTGCTAAGCTCCCTCCTCAATCCACTGTCTTCCAAGTGTATGGGTGCCAGTGCTGACTTGTGGCTTGACCCTGAGATGCTCCTGCCAGTCTACGCCTTGTATATGCCCCACGCCCTTGTAACACCTTGTGCTTGTGCTACTGCAGCTCTGGAGTCGTTTCCACGCTGGCAGGCCCCATCCTGTACACCATGACTGTCGCCACCGCCCTGTGCATCTACGAGACAGCCTTGCAGGTGAGTGCTGTAGCCCGCTCCCCAACTGGGCTTAAAGTCCCTTCGCCTTTGAACCTCTCACACATATGGTCTGCCTCCTCTGCGTGCCCAGCTAACCGGCACTACGAACACACCCACCCAAACATTTGTACTGTGTGCCTCACCCGTTGGGCTTTACCATGTTACACCCCCGGGTGGGAACACCCCTTCGCAACATAGGGTTTAGGGTTTACCGTGGCGTCTTGTGACCAACTGGTGACTGTGGTTCTGCAGACCGGCGTTCTTCCCGACCTGTGCCCAGAGCTTGCCATCAAGACCCTGGCGCCCTTTGGCCTGAGCTCCTTCGCCCTGTCCCTGCTCCTGGTGTTCCGCACCAACGCAGCATACGAACGGTACGCCCCCCCGTGCATGCGCCTGCCAACTCGAGTGTTGTATACACCAGGGACTGGCCCTGTGAAGGACAGGAATGCTTGGCTTGTGGCCGCTATTGGTGGAGGCATCCGGGGGGCATGCCTGTGCCTGTATCTGTGACTGATTCCGCCATTGCAGCCCTGTACCAGTGAAATTGTGTCTTACTGTGATGCAGGCCTGTTGGCTAGTAGGTTATTACTATCATGTACAAATGTTCTTTCCTTGCTTGTGCAGGTGGGATGGCGCACGCAAGATGTGGGGGCTGGTTGTCAACCGCTCCCGTGACATGGCGCGCCAGGGTCTGGTGTGGATCAAGGACCCAGTCCTGCAGGAGTCGCACGCCCGCTGGGTCAAGGCCATCAGCAAGAGCATGACTGCACACTTCAGGTCAGGCTCACTGTCATTGGTTTAGGGTTTAGGGTTTAATTGCAGGCTGCAGACCTGGGCTACTTGGGCGTTTCTGCGATGTGCTGCAGCTAGCTTGCTTCCTCATAACTCCTGTCATTAGGCAACAATTTGTAATGCATGTGGTTGGTGTATTGGAAGCACGTGCTCGTGTACCTGCTACTGCTGGAGACTCACATGAAATGTGCCTGTGCCCAATCTTTCCCTGCATGTTGAATCGTTGCGCTGCTCCTTCCTTCAGGGTTGACCGTGACATGGAGGAGATGCTGACTGGTGTGCTGACCCCCAAGGAGATTGAGACGGTGTGCAAATCAGGCCATGGACCGCACTTTGTGCTCAACGTAAGTGAATCTATTATGTTACTTGCCACAGCGCTGCGGTACCCTTGAGACCAGCTCACTGTGCCAATCAGTCAGCATGCCTGCACATGTACCAGCAAGTTTGCATCCCATCACAGCGAGCAGGATGCAGCTCAGCGCATTGCCAGTCCAAGTATGTCACCTCTGACGTGAAGCACGTGCTTCCGCTATCCAACAGCTCGTTGCAGCGCTGACCCCCACCCCCCATCCCCCCTACAGGTCCTGACCCAGATCCATGCCAAGGCTGGCCTGGGCCTGGCAGAGAAGCGCAACCTGGACGCCAACCTCACCAACTTCTCGGATTGCATCGGCGGCTGCGAGCGCATTCTGCGCACGCCCATCCCCCTGTCCTACACCCGGCACACCTCCCGCTTCCTCATCATCTGGCTCACCTTTGTGCCCTTCACGCTGTGGGACACCTGCGGCTGGGCCACCATCTTCTACACAGGCATCACCACCTTCCTGCTGCTGGGAGTGGATGAGATCGGGGTGTCCATCGAGGAGCCCTTCTCGGTGCTGCCGCTGGAGGTGGGTGCAAGCAGGGTGCAGATCATTGGATTACTTTGATTGTTTACTTAGCAATTAGTAAAATGCGTTCCAGCTGTACAGCCATATATATCCCAGTTACGTTGAAATAGGTATCTTCCAGTGGCTGTGCATTTGTTGGCATGGCGCCATGTAGGGTGTCACTTGCCTGGCAGGATGCCCTGACAAAGCAGCCGCTGGGCCAATTGGTGGTGGCTGTCAGCAGGCTAGCTCTTAAGCACAGCTTCAATGATTCAGGGTTTTTTCCTCAACTTGCTGACGCATGTGTATTGATGCAGACCATCTCCGCCACCATCGAGCGCAACATCAACGGCATGCAAACCTACGACAAGGTTGAGGGCTTTGAGGCCATCTGGGAGGAGTGCGGCCTGGACAAGGTGGCTGAGAAGGAGAAGGAGCAGTCGCGCTACACCAAGGGGTCGTTGTATGAGGTCTTCTACAACTGAGGTCTGGTCAGGGTTTCCAAGGGCAGTGTACGGGCGGCAGGTGGCATTTTGTAGCGCCACTGAAATTTCTGTGGCAACTTTTTGCCCCCAAAATCCAGAGGCTGTTTGGGTTAGCCTAGCCGGTCCATTGTCAGACAATGCAGTGAACGGCCGGCAGGTAGATGGCTGCTGCATGGGCTCAAGCGGGATCGAGTTTGTTTTTGGCGCCCCACAATGTGGTTGGCTGTGTTTTTTTGTTGTTGTCGCAATGTGCTGTCTTGTTACAGCAGAAGACACCTTGGCAGGACGCCTTGTACGCTGATTGCAGATGGTGTTTGTTCGTCCGCCTGGCACCCAAAGCAGGTAGCACTTTGGGAATATGTAGGACCGGGGTCGTGGGTTCAGTCTAGATTGGGACGCAGTGTGGGATGTGACTCGGTGATTCGATTGGATCGATATGGGCGAACATGTTCATGTGCACATTCTTATTATACATTATTTGACCATCAGCCTTGAGGATCCTGTGGGGATGGTGATTCAATCCAGATTTTGGCTTTCCTTGCAGGCGTGTGCTGCGCAGTGTGTACTTAGGGCGCTCCATACACACAATGAGGGTTGCAGGGGTGTTGTGTATTTTAAATTCTACTTAAGAACAATTTTGTGCGCTTCGACAACGTGCTAGGCCTTGGCTCAGCCGCCAGGTCCGCTAATCAGCTCGCCATTAGCTCTGAGCAAGCCTTTTTAATTTGTGGCAGCTGATATTCATGCCGATGGGCACGGTTTAGAACAATAATATTATGTTTCCATTGGCTTCTGTTGAATTTTGAGACTGCGTAGTCCTATAATAGCGGGGACAAGGGTTGGCCTGGCCAGCAATTGCCATTGCCAATTGCCAGGCTGAACCACAATATTGGTTTGGCCAAGTGTATGGGTGTATGCATCATGATTTGGATTGAGATGGCATTGCGTCCAACGCTTGAGGAACTGTTGTTTTACTGCTGTTTTTTAGGCTTGCCTAAGGGACCAGGCGGTCCAAAATCTGTTGAACAAAGGTTGCAACTTTGTAACAACATTATGTCATACAACCTGCTGGGGATTGTAGACATTTCAGGGCCATAGCCAGGCTTTGAACCCCCCCCTGGCGTGGTCAATGCCCATGTGCACAATGTTGTTCGATGAATGGCAGGGCATGACATGACATGGCAGGGAGCAGAGTCCAAACTCTTCAAGAAGTTTGCAAGCCACGGATGCAGAAAACCGTGAGAGAAAACGCGCAACGCAGTGCACTCAATGTGAAACCAGCCACCAAGTTGCAAAAAAAGCACTACAACATCAACAGAGATTGTAGGTGGCGTCCAGATCGATTTTAAACATCAACAGCCCACCGAGGTGTTTTGCGTCAATGAGATCAGCTTGCCTGCAGGCTGCATGAACACTGCCAGGCAAACCTACCTGAACACCAATATAACTGCTGCTAGCTGGTAGCTGACAGCGGTTAATGCAGGACAGGACTGCATGGCGTGTACCACTGTCAGTAGATGCACCCTCCATGCATGCGTGGCGGCACGCACGCGACTGGAATGGCGCTACTAGCTGCACCAACTATATTGCTTATGCTATTTTGGCTTCAGAATTTTTTCCAGCTCGCCGCTTTGGTGCATGGACATGAGGATGTCGGCCCCGCCCACAAACTCGCCCTCCACAAACACCTGCAACCAGAGCATGGCACCACAAACCTCAGCTTCCGCAGACACTAAAAATGCCAGGCATGCTGATGCTCACAGAGTGCACTGCCGAGTCCACCAGGTGACAACGCAATGCAGCAGCGAGCGATCGCAGTTGCCATGCACGGATAATCACAACATGAATGGCAACTAGCAAGTTGCGATTACATTACAGCAGTGCCAAAGTTGCAATCCTAGACCCTAAACCCTAGTGAAGCGCAATACAACATTATGTCTGTGCAGTAGGGCACCTGCGGGATAGTTGGCCAGCTGGTGTACTGTTTGATTCCAACACGGACTGCAGGGTCTGCCAAAACGTTGCGGCTGCCATACTCCACACCTGCAACGACACCGCACCGCGTCATCCCATCATACATACAATGGATGAAGGAATTCATCACAAGCATTTGGCGGATGACAGCGATGGTTGCTTACCATATGCGTCCAGGACCCTGCAAACCATGTTGCTGAAGCCGCACATTGGAGCAGAAGGGTCTCCCTGCACAGAGCACAAGTGACGGTGCATCATGTGTGGGAAACTGCCAGCTGCGTGGCAGCACACACTCTGCGCATGGGGCGTAGCATTACCTTCATGTACACAAACACTTTGTTGCCCTTGATGTCACCCTCAATCAACGTATCCACGCTATCAGGCTCAGAGGGTGGTGTCTTGTACTTGGGCTTGAAATCATCGTGCGTGTCCGCGTCTGCAGCAGGTATATGGTCTGCAAAGCCTCTCAGCCCCGCAAAACCTGTGGAGGGCAGCGGCGTTGAGGCCTACTATCCAAAACCTGCTAATTGAATTGTGGGTGAAGGTGTGCAGGTCTAGCCGGTGATACACCTACGTTCACTGGCACGGCACCTCGCTGGCACCCTGAGGGCTTGTGCTTAAGCTCACAAGTATTGGGTTAATGCATGCACATGCCCACTTCGCACATGAATCACCAGACAGCGCAATAACGCGTTGTTACGTAATAGAAAAAGCTCAAAAGTATTTGTGTGCTGTTCACAAATGCTGAAGCAGGCTTGGACCTCCATACACTTCATAAATTGCCCACAAAGGTTGCATGCATGCATCACCCAATATAGCACCGCGTTATGAAGTGTACACGAAGCAGCCAACGGCGTGCAAGTATTTTGAGCGTTGCAAGATGCTGCAACACGTCCACGGACCTGCAGGCGCAGCCCTCAGGGCCTTGGGAGCGAGTAGCCTGGCTACGGACAGCATGTCGGTGATGTCTTCCTTGTCACCTGGAGATAAAAAAAGGCTGCTTGCTTTCTTAGACGTTTCTGGGCTTGTTTACCAAGGTACAAATCCCTGTTGGGTCGTGTCGTACGACGTGATGAGCTCACTCTGTCCAACCAACACAGTGAGCAGTACCCCTTGCAAGCAGGTGTTTTGATATCCTGGCACTGGCACTGCTGGCGTTGAGTGCAAGTTTCTGCCGTTCAAGCCCTACTACACACGGTACTTTGGTCGCTGTTGCTATTTCGTCACAGTATCTGCCAGTTGCTCTCTCCACTTCCCTTTCAAGGCCCTTGGCAAGGGTATAGGGTGGAAATATTAGTATATGCGGGAATCACATCACATATTGTAGAAAGAAAGAAAGTAATGAACGCACAGTGGCATAGTTAGGGGGCCACTGGCTCGCTTCAGCGCACCACACCAGCCAGAACGGCTGTCAAGCACAGGCGTTAGCCAATGCCAGCATGCAGGGCACGCAAAAGGGTTGTGCAAGTTGTGTGCACTGCACAGGCAACCCGCTTTGCCAACACCCGGCAGTTGACCGCTAAAATGGCAAGAAGTTGTAATCAAGTGCATTCTAGGCTAATAGCCATGGGCCTGAGTTGCGTAATAAGCCGCCTTGTTACAAACATTCAATGCGGCAGCAAGGCTGCGCAGGTGCGCAACAGAATGCAGTTCCTGCCCACAGGAAAAGGCTTGCAAGCCGTGCATCGACGGCACCGTGATAGCAAAGCTGTTGGGCCAGGCAATTTGGCCTGCATATCCTGCATTTTTTTGACAGCCACAAGTAGATGAACAACAAAAGGGACCACTCGTGAATAATAATGAAATACTGCAACAATGGTTATTAGTGCAACAGCCAACTCGCCAGGATATCGTTAGTCCTGTACAGGTACCTTTGCCTCCTTACGCCCAGAATAACAACCAGCCTTCCTCCCCTGAAGGAGCCCATCGCATGTCAACCACTAAAAACAATTTTAAGCTTTGCCACATATATCCACCAAAATTGCGTCAAGAGGTGCACCAGATTCCCACTTTCAGTTACCACTTTCTGACATGTCTTTCTTTGAGCTGCACCATTCTACGCCAAAAGTCGATTTTGCTTTGGCTGATACTATTGACAGCTGCCAATAGGAAGGTCTCCTTGCGACTCCTTTGCAGCAAAGCTCCCTACCAGCTGCGCTATTCGTCTAGAATTGACGCCCAAGTCTGATCTGCCGATCCTAAGCTGTCCCTGCAACTCCAACCGAGTCTTCTCTGTACCATGGATGCAAGAGAACTGCACCATCAAGTCATCCGCAAAGCCCCACAGCACGCTGACAAAGCGCGCGTGGATGTAGCTTGGAGTGCTTTTGATGATCTGCGCCCGCGGCTGCTTCCTGATGTATGCGGATACTAGGTCATGGGCGGTTGACATCGACGTGTGCAGCTCAAGAGGCTTCAAATCCCTGCAGAGGAGGGCCGGAAAGGAGATGTTCATCATCACATGTAGGAACCACCCATCATTATACAAATGTGGTAGGGCATTGTGATGAACCATGGTCCTCCACAGCCAGAGTACATGGGTGTTTGCCGCTCAGGCGACGTAAAAAACATGTTGCAGCGTCTTATTCGTTCTAGACCAGCTGAGCAGCGTGGCACGATTGCATTCCTCCAACTGTGGACCATGGACGGTGCTCATATAGCCTGAGTCTAACAATGCAGAGACATTAACCACGGTTGTTCATCAAAAATGATGCTCTCCGGTGCCCCACTCCTCTGCCAGAAAAAAACTACAATGATGGCGGGAATGCGCCCGTCGCATTGGTTCCGTCATCACCACACTGCCAGTCTGCAGTACATTTTGATCCTGTACTATGCAGGGTCATCATATGAAAACCCCTGCTCAATGCCCTCCTTGCCCTCCAAGGCCCCGGGAGTGTTATGATGATGAAACCAAGTTAAGCCCCAACTCCACTTACCCACAGTTGTGGCTGAAAGTCTGGGCCACGCGTGCACAGCCCATGTCGGTAGACAGGTGCGGACAAGCTTTTGGGAAGTGATCCTGAACCGGGTCGGGGCTTGCTAGGTGTATCGACACCAGCAGCGCGAGGTAGATGCCAAAACCCCACAAGAACCCTTTCACTGCCCGGCTACCAGAGGTATATGTGATGACCTGCTGTATCTGGTCCACTGCACTGTGCCCACCCAGCCTGGTATAGCTCAGCACTTCCCTCCCTGCGGCCATGAATGGCGCACTGTCAGTCTGGCTCCACGCCAGGCACGTGAGGTCACAAAGGATGAGCACTAGCGTTACTTCCTATCTATCCTTGGCTTTATTGCACAATAACTGTATAGTGCAATTTATTATGTAATAATGCAATTTGATTATCCATATTATTGGTTTTTTTCAACACCCACCTTGAAGGCGCTGCCAGAATACAGCTGCCACCAGGAGGCTTGCTAGCATGCCCAGCACGCCTATGAAGGTTCCAAATGGGTTGTGCCATGCTATGGCGAACTTGGTCTGGAGTATGCCTGCAGTAAGCAAGGGCCTTGATCAAGATATCGGTGCATCGTGTTGTTCACAGCGGTACTAATTACTTTCCTCCTAGTTTCCACTATGAGAGCTAGTTCCAACAATGTCCCAATGCTGCAGGCTTACCCGCAGCAAGTGTCAGCGCCGAAGCTGTAAACCAAACTGTGCATTTGAAGTAGTTGCTGGAAAGCGACAGCTGCTCTTTCTCTGGCACCATTGGAAGACCTGGGGGGGTGGCTACTTTCGAAGACCGTCTGAAGCTGGGTTTCAGCCTGTTCAGGCGCATCCCAATCACAAGTACTTTAACAGGTAAGGCGCCGTGTGGGTGCCGCCAAGTGCATCCCCACATGCAAGAAATCTATCGCTATCACAGAGTACAAGAGCGCTGGTGCCAGCAGGCGACAAGCAATTATGCATGCATCATAGGTACTTGGCAGTACCCAATATATATGCATGCGTGGACATAAGTGCTTGGTATGTCATCAGCAAAGGACCATAAGTAACTGCTTGGCAATATAAGGCGAGGGTGCGCAATACCGAGAGTTTTTGTGCATGCAAAGGGATCATTCTTATATGCATGCAAAGTCACCCAATGACTGTATCACACCCCCCCTTGGCATGCATTTTTGGTTTGACTTTTGCAAAACGGTTTACAGACGAAGGGATGTCTTTCCTGTACTACACAAGTTACAGTGTGGGCGCTGAAACAATTCTGACTTCGACACACGTTCGTTCAGTTGCCGTTCACTGATTCGGTCGTGTTCTTCTGGGGGGGTGCTTTGACCCAGAGCCATTGACAACCACCCACTCGAGTGCACTGCCCACCAGCATATTCCAATATGGAACATGCCTCGAACCCCACACCAGCCAAGGTTTCAAAGGCAATCCTCACCGGGAGGACCTCTGGGGTTATCAACCTGAGCACGAAGGGTTTGCAACAGGTCAGTTCACTTCTCCAGTCTCCTGCTTCTTGTTGCAGTTGTGGTGTTTATGTCAGGCCTCAATATTTGTTTGCCTGCACTACATAGGTTCCTTCTGCTGCAATAGATCCTAATGAAGTGATTGAAGGGGGAGAGGTCAAGTGGTGGGAGGTGAGGACACGCCTCTTTACCTGCCACACTCAAACTCATGAAGTCAAGCTGGCTACCAGTGCGCTTCGTGCAACTGCCAATACTGTATATGATAGACAGCTCAGCATCCAAATTGTGCAATGCTCTACTGACTCATGCAGGTGCAAGACGTGACGAAGCTAGTTTTATCTCACAACCTCCTGGTGACCTTGCCACCCTCTATTGGGTCAATGGCCACCTTGGCTGTGCTTGATGTCAGGTACGGCTGTTCAACGCAAAGTTACTGTGTTTGTTAGTTCTGATTTGCACCCAGTGTTTCTGACAGTGTGTGGGGTTTGCAGCAACAACGCCCTCAACCAGTTGCCAGACAGCATCGGTGACCTGGTTGCACTGAAGCTGCTGGACGTGTCAAACAACAAGCTGCGGACACTGCCAGACGGCATAGCAAAGCTCTCTGGGCTAATCAAGCTCGCTTGCAGCAACAACCAGCTCCAGTACCTGCCGGATGGCATTGGGAGGCACCAACCCCTGCAGGAACTCGATGTGGCCAGCAACCACTTAGCGTACGTGCTTGCAAAGTGGTGAATTTTGTTAGCAATAAACACGGAAATAATATTGTCCTGCCTTTGCAATGAGCAGCCACAGCCTATGGGGCGCGCGTACCAGTGAGCTGCTTTAGGGCAAATGCTGCAGGAGGTGGCGCGCAAGTTCAACAACGCTATTTTATGTTTTGTTGTGCAGGGAGCTGCCTCAAACGCTTGCCAACTGTCACCAACTGATGAAGCTGAACGTGAGCAACAACCAGCTAGTGCAGCTCTCTGACAGCGTCTTACAGGTGCGCTTGTTAACACGACCACCACGCTCATGGTACTATATACAATCACAGGGTGAGCGTCGTTGATAACCAATAACGGCAATTGTGGGCGGCGCAGGGTCTGACAAGCCTCAAGGAGCTTGATGCCTCGCACAACCAGATCTCTGGGCCACTCTCGCCCGCCATTGGCGCGTTGGTGAAGCTACAGATCCTGCGCCTGCGGGAGAATCTGCTCAAGGACGTCCCTCCCGAGCTGGGCCAGTGCAGCAGCTTGATAGAGCTGCATTTGGGTTTCAACACACTCAGGTGGGCATCCCCCTTAGTGCTGCACCTCATTGTAGAGTCACTTCAGAACCGCCGAGGAGCACGCAGGCTTTAATGGCAATGGTAGCTCCAGCTTTCTAAAGCAGCATACTTGTGCCTGTTTGCCTGGTGGCGGTAGCACCAGTGTTTTGCACAGCCACCGCTCACAGCCTTGGCGATGTGCAGGTTCCTGCCCGACGACCTGGGGCAGTTGCGGGCCCTGCTGCTGCTTGATCTGCGCAACAACCTGCTCAATCGCTTCCCACCGGTGCGTGTCTGCCAGGCTGGCTAGTATTTTTCCTGTCTTCTGCATGCTGTGCTTTCAGCACTGACTTGTGGGTGGGAGTATGGCAAGCTAACCCCATTTTTATAGTATTGTCAGGAATGTGCCGCTTTTTGTGCAGGCGATGTGCAACCTGCAGCTCAACCACCTTGACCTGTCGAACAACAGGCTCACAGCGCTACCCCCTGAGCTGGGTAAGCGTGGTCTCATGCTTGGTCACCGCTATGGTTCTCTGTGTCCTACTTAGCCCCATGGCTCCCCGAATGCTCTTCTTTTCCTTGCATGAGAAAGGCAAGTGAGTCACCTATGTGATTTATTTACAGCAGTGGTGTTGTATCCAGGCCTGATGACGACACTCAGGAGCTTGCCGCTGAATGGCAACCCACTGAAGTCGCTGAAACCAAGCCTGTTGACTGGTAAGTGTGCATGGCAGAAACCATGGAGGCCCCTCACACTTCGCTTACGGAGTACTTGCCAGGAGGTGTTATTATTTTGGTGGTGCAGCCCTGGTTGAAATCTCACTCCCAAGAAGTGGCGTGTGCACAGTACCCTTAACATTTCAAATACTAATGATACAAAATGCACGCATAAAATTGCACGTGATTTGTTCAGTTATCTTATGTAGTGCAAACTGCCATCCTGTGCGATGTACTGATATGTAACCTGACTTTCCTTGCAGCGCCTGTGCGAGAGCTGCTTGAGTCTCTCCAGAACAAGCTGCCGTTGCAGGACCAGACAAATGCGCAGCAGGGCGCGGCCCGTTCAGGCAACTTGTTTGGGTCGGAAGAGGCCGAGCTTGCCAAGGAAATTGCCCAGCGGGTATCAATCAGCTCTGGGAGCCACGAGCTGGTGATCAAGAAGGCAAATTTGAAAGAGGTAAGGTACAGGTGGAATACATGCACATGGCAGACTGCACTACCCATGCATCCCACGACTTGGCGACAGTTCGGGATTGTCTCAAAAGCCTTTCTTGGGGCTGCAATCTTCTTCATGGATGTGATTGTAATTGTAGTTGGATGATCATTTATCGGCACCCATTGGCATAATCTGTAGACAGTGTGTCAAGCAGTCCAATGGGTGACACACGCAACCATGGTAACACATGCCCATAACCTCAATGTAGATGCCTCAAGAGATCTGGAGCACATGCGGCAATTTGAAGCGCCTGGATCTGTCGGACAACCTGCTGGAGGCCATCCCCATATCTGCCTTGGAGGCGGCTAGCAACCTCCAGGTTCTGGTGCTGGCTGGCAATAGGTGAGCCAAACACCGACAGCATACTTGACCTGCTGTCAATGTTGCTAAGAGTGTCCTGATCACTAAGAATTTGGGAGACTGGTACTAAGTCTGCCAAGACTGATCTGGGTGGCGCTTGCCGCGCAATGACGAATGCCACTCTAACTGTACTGCTGAGATGCATGGAGTAATTGACTGCAGTGTGGTTGACTGTACCCTGTGTGCAGGGTGGGTGCCTGGCCTCTTTCCTCCCAGCCCAACTCGCTGCCAGCCCTTCAGGAGCTTGACCTCAGCCGCAACCCGCTGGCCACCATCCCCCACAAGGCCTTTGCGTGCTGTGAATCCACGCTGCGCTCACTTTCGCTTGCAGGTGTGTACACAGTACTAGCTGGGAATCGCAACACGCTTAACATGATGCACCCAAACCATGAACCAATGGGCCTATCCATTCAGCACGCATGCCGCCAGCTGTCACGCTCCCATCCAATACTTGTATCGGTGTACACCTGGCTGTGCATTGTTTCCAATTAGCACATGAGCAGAGAGCCAAAGTGTGCTGCACTGTCAACCGCAGGAGTGCCTGGGTTGGCCCAGCTTGCCCCTGGCTGCCTGCCCGCCTCCCTCCAGCTGCAGCACCTTGACCTGTCCCAGGGCCGCATGGCGGCATTCCCGCTGGAGCTACTGGCCCTCACCAACCTCAAGGTGCTCAACATCAGCAACAACATGATCGCAGAGGTGCGCACAGGCAGCGGTTCTGTCGCTGAGCAGTGTTGGCCATGCCGCTGCGGGTCCGGCTTGACTGCCTTGCACCGCAATCCTGGAGCCCGTGGGATGCACGCACCACAACATCCCATTGTTGGCCCACAGTTTGTGTGCTTGCAGGGAGACTCAGCAACTGCCTCCGGCCCAGCCACAACCTTGCATACCTCATACCTATTCCAGCCATGTGCGCCCGCGCCACCCCTCTCGCCTCCCCTTCCATCCTCACTATCTCCACTCCCCAGTCATCCCCACCCCTAAGCACCCCCCACCCCCACCCGCAGGTACCCGAGGGCATCACCACGCTGCGCAGGCTTGAGGAGCTTGACCTGCGCAACAACGAGCTGTCCGCCCTGCCGCCGCGGGTGGGGCTGATGGGGCCCACGCTGCGTGCGCTGCTGCTGGAGGGCAACAGGCTGCGCACCATCCGGCGCCAGGTGCTGGAGCGGGGCACTGCGGGGGTGCTGGAGTACCTACGTGACCGGATACCCACCTAGGCTAGGCTGCAGCGCGGGACGGCTGATGGGGTTTGGAAGCTGGCATCATGGCTGGTAGTGGAGCTAGGGATGCTTGGCAGAGGGTTGTTGCTAGGGGGTGTATTTAGGCGGGGGGTGGCTGGTGGCTGAGACAGGAATAGGGACGGCTGGGCAGCTCACCAGTGGGTGTGGAGGTTGTGGCAGAGCATGCTCGAGCAGTTGGCAGTTGGCTGTGCAAAGGTACAGTGTCGTACGAAGGCAGCTAACACCACGATGATACGCTAGCTAGTGGAGTACTGCTGTAACACATTGCCATTGCTGCTGAGTTGTCAACTTCCACGCAAGCTGCTTGAAAATCGAGGACTTCAGTGGTTGTCGTTGTCTCTTGTTAGTTGAAGCGCAGACGTCTCAGACAAGCAGTCCCAGGACCAGAGTTGACACAATGCATGCATGCATCGCTACCCAAACAACGAGTTGTTACTCGTAATCAAACGCACTGGTAAAAGCCCCTTTTGTACATATGTGCGAGTGTGTCAACGTGTTGGGCATTGCTGTAAAGGATAAAACTAGCCCTCCAAGTAAGATACTTGTAACCCGGAACGACTCGAATAGACGACCAGACGCCACCCAGAGGTTGGGGTATGTTGCTGATATGAACGCCCACTATCACCGTGATACCACTGCGCATACCTGCTAGTGTTTAATTTTTAAGTCGATATATACTTTTATCGGCGTTGAGTTTTCTGTCGCTGACTTTTTTGTCAGCGTGTACCTCTTGCTGCACCGTGTGTGGTTGCGTGGTCGGCACACACTGCAAGCAGCCCCAGTTCACCTCTCTGGAATACTGCCACCTGCGCGGTACATATTGCATATCTGTGCAAGTCACTCAGTCAAGTCATTGCAGTCAATACGGTGGAGCCACCACATGCTGCACACTACCACTGCAACTTCTGGGCATGCATGCATAAACCAGGCTAGCACTAGTGGCAGGAGCATGGGGTGGGCGAGCAGGCTGTGCGGAGCTCCCTTGTCACATACCTCAAGGGCCACGCAATGGCTGGGCACCTTGGCCACCAGACCCCACCTGACCAGACGACCACAACCAGCGGCCGCATGGCTAGCCACCAGCAGCGGCAGCGCGCCCAGCGAGCCACCACCCAGCCCACAGCCAACCCCAGAGCCCTCCACGCCCACTGAAGGAACCACACCGCCAGCCAGCGCTGACACTGTCCCCCGTCAGGTCAAGCAGCGGCGGTACAACCCCAACCCCAACCCCAACAACAACAACAACAGGCGGGGTGGGAAGGCGCCACGCCCTGGCGGTGCAGGCTCAGGCGCTGCATCCAACGGTGCTTCAGGCGGCACAGACACCGCCAGGCACAAGCGGTCCAGCAAGGAAGGCAGCGAGCACAAGGGGTCGGTGGCGCAGGCGGCTCTGTACTTGGGCGACGGCACGTCTGACCCCGGCACCTCCAGTGGGGAGTGGCAGGAGCCGTTCATCATTGGTGTTTCGGGGGGAACGGCTTCAGGTGGGTATGCCCAGCCAGCATACGTGCATCGATGTCAGCATCGCTGGGATCTGTTGTCATGTTTATGTAAATACCAACTCCACATTTTGTGCCTATTGAGACCACTTGGCACGGTTGACATGACAGTGGCCCACTGCACTGTGCAGGGAAGACAAGCGTGTGCAAGAAGATCATCCAGAGTTTGAAAAAAGATATCCTGGTGAGGCCACACGCAGACACTGTTTAGGGTTTAGGGTTTAGGGTTTAGGGTTTTGAGGCCACACGCAGACATGCATTTCCATGCTATGGTACATGCTGCGACCGCCACTGGCAGAGCCACCACACATTCTTGTGCTGCCCAATATTGCATTTAATTGACCCACCTCCCTGGCCACCCTCCCAGGCGCACCAAGCTGTCCTGTCGCTGTCCCACGACTGCTTCTACCGCAACCTCTCCCAGAAGGAGCGCGTGAACATCGCCATGTTCAACTTTGACCACCCCTCGGCCTTCAACATGCGGGAGACTGTGGAGACCCTCAAGGCGCTAAAAAAGGGCCAGCCGGTGGAGATCCCGCAGTACAATTTTGTGACCAGCTCCAGGCGCAGGCGGCGCACACCCATCGCCCGGGTGGACGTGATTCTGTTTGGTAAGTTCATTATAATAATGCAGCTGTCGAGCAGTTGGCACCAGGTACAGCTTTATCAGGACTGGCAGCAACCCCCCCGGCTTTCTGACACCACCACAAAATAATGACTGCATTTGGATATTAGCCGTTCATGATGCGTGTGCGCCGCCTCCGCCTGCTGGTCACAAAAATCTAAATCTGCAAGTATTCTCATTATTCAGTAGTTGAAATAATTTTCGAATTACTTTACATTCCCAGCCTGGGACTCCCAGTTGGTCTCAATCAACTGCTGCCTTTGTGCAGATGGCATCCTGGCTTTCTACGACGAGGAGCTGCGGAAGCTGCTGGATCTGAAGATCTTTGTGGACACCGACGCAGACACCAGGCTGGCTCGCAGGTGGGTGGTGGGCTCATGGGGTGGCCTATTTGGATATGGACTTTCTTTGCAACATATGCAGACATATTATTTACAACTGTATGGGTCTCAAAGTTTTTTGCGCTCCCCAGGGGCCCTCTTTTATAGGTCTGTAGGGTCGAAGCATAGGGGGGAACCGAGGGTAGGATTTGGCATCGGGCTGACGTGGGCGTAAGCTATGAATAAATCAGTGCCTTAATTGTTCACGCTGTGGGCATCCGGGCGGCCATTGCTCACGCCGTGCCTTGCTGTGCACATCCTTAGGTCCGGCCCAGCACAATGCGCTCACGTGGTGTGCACGAACGCAGGTTGCGGCGGGACATCTTCCAGCGGGGGAGGGATGTGCTGCAGGTGCTGGACCAGTATGAGCGCACCGTCAAGCCCAGCTTTGAGAACTACACGCTTCCCACTAAGAAGTATGCAGATATCATAGTAAGTGAGCGCAAGGGGCTGCTAGCATTAGAGGTGCACCAGTGACTGAGGTGCTGACTTGCCTATGCATCAGATTGCAATTGGAGTGGCACATTTTGAGTGATGACTGTTGAGGGATTCCTCAACCACTTTCTGCGACCAATTGTTACACACAGTGTGCACGCAGCCTGCAGGACGTGATGTGCTACCTTGGTGTTGTTCACTTGTGGACAATGGGTCACCTGCCGTTGTTTTGCTGTAGCATTGGCAAGTATACATGTGTTATAGCTAACACATGTCAGTGCGGTTTTGCAGATTCCCAGGGGTGCAGAGAACGACGTTGCCACTGATCTGATCATCGAGAACCTGCGCCTCAAGCTCAAGAACAGGTGAACTTGAGGCGTGCTGAGCAGGGTTTGGCATTGCCAAGCTGCGTCCCCTGCACTGAGTGAGAGAAAGGGCTTTCATTGAACTTCATTTTCTGGTGCCCTGATGCGAGCCAGTGGCCCCTACCTCCGCCTTTGCGCGTCCCCATTCTTTCTCGGAAAGTTTCTTTCTTTCTTGGACTCGGGGAAATCGCCATGATGATGCGATGGGCTAGACTAGGTCCTATTAGTCAGCAACGTTCTTGCAATTTGGACGGGCGGTTGCTTGCCCAGCGCCCCCCACTTTGGCTGCATTCACATTGACTAAATGATAGGCAGTTACTGCAATATTTCTGGTTTGACTTGACCTAAAGTTTGCCCATATTGCTCCTAGCAATTTGCATGAACAATGTGACTGCAATAGTGAAAGAAAGAAACAGACAACACGTTTAAATCGTAACGCTCCCACCGACCCAGCAGAAAGGAACATGCATATGCAACATTCAGACGCGCACACTTCAGGATTCATGACATTGCGCTGAGCCTCAGCATGTGCTGCACTTCGATGACTGATATCATATCACTGATATACCTCTGAATGTGTCAAATTGAATTGAGTTCAACTTTAGTATCCATACGTGATGTGCGAAGCAGCATTTTACTAGCATGTACATACCAGCGCAATGCAATTGACTGGCTGCCAGACGTTGAACAATTGTGCCAGTGAATGTGCCATCTCATGCATGCTGCGTGGTCTGCGTGTCTGGGGTTCTTTCTCATGGGCCACTCTCGAGCATGCACACAAGAATGAGCCATCAGAAGCCACACCACACAAGCACACCACGCATCCTGCATTGCGATGGCACATTTACGCCACGTATAATCAGGACTACAGTAGCTGAAAGAACACCCCACAGGTAGTGCACCGGAGGCCTCTGAGGATGGGTCATCCCCCCTCCCACCCATCTCAATGCATGCGCCATCACCAGCTACAGGCGCGACAGCGCTATCTGCAGCCTCTCTGCCGGGGGTATGACCAGGTCTGCGGTGATGTCTGCCAGTGTGTTGCACCCCATGAGCGCCATGGTCAGCTCCAGCTCAGCCCTCAGTAGGGTAATGGCGGCCTCCACACCCTCCTGGCCCCTGAGGGTAAGCGCCCACAGCACGGGGCGGCCCAGAAGGACAGCGGAGGCGCCATACGCCAAGCACTGCATACGGATTGGGGTGTATGGTCAAAGCAGGTTCACAGCAGGTGCTTTTACTGTCACCAATCAGCAGGAAAGAGATTATCAAATCCTCTGCCCCTCAGGGCACCGAATCTGACATGGGCGGTCATGCATGGGTGCAGCCAGAGTATGGCATACCCGCAAGCTCCCCCTGTGGGCACCATTGGCGCAGATGTTGTTCATATGCTCTTGAGCTCATGCACCTGGTGCAGATGGTTTAGGGTTTAGGGTTTAGGGTTTAAGGCTTAGAGCTCATGTACCTGGCGCAGAGGATTCAGGATTTAGGGTTTAGGGTTTAGAGCTCATGCACCTGGCGCAGATGGCTCATGCAGCCTACCTTGAAGACGTCTGCCCCCCTCCTGATGCCGCCATCCACCAGCACCGGCACCCTGCCCTGCACAGCCTGGGTGATGAAGGGCAGTACATCTATGGTGGCAGGGGCAGTGTCAACCTGGCGCCCACCGTGGTTGGAAACCATGATGCCATCGACACCATACTCAACGGCTTTCCGAGCATCGTCTGGTGACAGGATTCCCTACAGGCCAATGCAACGTTGGCAAGGTGTGTATAGGGTACAGTATGGGGATATCTGCACAGAAAAATGGGCACCTGTGTGCCAGGCATAAACATGACAGCAGGTGTATCTGTTTATTTTGGGGTGAATGAGTGGGATGATTTTGGATCAAAGACAATACGAAGGTGCCTTTAGCAAAGGACCCCAGTCATTTTGGTGTTGATCACAGCGATTTAGCTTTGATATAAAATATGCATTTCAGTCACGCCTTCTAACACATAAGCTTGTCAGCCTTACCTTCACAAGAATTGGGAGCGTGGTTATGGAGCGCAACCAGTACACAAACTCCCATGTGAGCGAGTCGTCAATCTGCTTGGAAAAGTGATTGGACAAGGCAGATCCTGGGCCCTTCACATGCACAAGGTCTGTCTGCAGGGCCTTGACCTTCTCCAAGTTCTTCACTTGCATCCCGGGCGGCAAAAAGAACCTGCAATCCGTATTGCTCAGTGAGGTGACACCCTTACTCCCAGCACATGACCACCAGCAGATTGTGCATATGACTATTCCAAAATCAAGAGACACAACGCGTGCCATGATGCTCGTGAATGATCAAACCAACGTGTGATTAAACCTTACCCATTCTTTTCATCCGCTTCCCGCTTGCCCAGTTTGGGCGCATCCACAGTGACCACAATCGCCTTGTAACCCAGGGCCTCCGCTTGTTGTACCAAAAACTTGCTCGTGTCCCGGCTTTTGATCACGTAAAGCTGCCACATGGAGCACACTGCTGAGTAAATCAACTGTGGTGCCATAAATGCAAGACACACGAAGGATATGACTTCATAAAATCAACGAAAAGCTTTGAAGTATTTTTTAACTACAAGAAATATAATGTCTTACTATTTAAATGTTCCACTTCGAAGAGAGCAATAGATTCTAGAGCAGAGAAGGAGTATCATTTTGATGTCGTACCTGGAACCAGAGATTCTCACAGCCTGTCGCCGTGACCTCTTCCTGGCTGCTGGTAGCCATTGTGGACAACACCTGGTGATGCACAGTGGTGTTGGCGTATGGAGGGACAGTTCAAAAGCCATGAACTGCAATGTCTAGGGAATGCTTTGGTGGTGTGCATGCTGTGGCAAACAGGCATGCATCATGATCTGATGGCGAAGGTCCATGGGCATGCATAGCACAGGCGCTGCAGGAATTGCAGGCAGTGCCCGTGCATACTGCACATAGAACTGACCATTCCCACTCCAGTGGCGGACACCGCACGAGCCACTGCCAGTTCTCCATCTGGATGGCACATCCGCTGGTAGGCCATCGGCGCCACAAGGAGTGGAAAAGCCAGCTCCTGCCCTGTAAATAGCATCCCGTGATTAGCGGTTTCTTATAGACAGCATAAGGAGGCAACCCCACTAGGCTGAAAGGATGCTTCACAAGCAGCACTCAATTTCCCAAAAAGTGACTGTTTCTTAGGGTCCCACCCATTCCTTATCAACGGCAGTACCTAGGAGTACCGTCTTAGTCGTTAGCCTGGTGACATCCACCATCATGCGCGGGAGCAGCTTATAGCGTGAGAAAGCTGCCAGGTTCTCTTTGAGTGTGGCCTGTGTCTCAGATCCCGAGCTGTAGTAGTCATACACCATCTTGGGCAGCCTAGGCCGCGCCATGCCTTCCAGCTCTGCCAGGTTGGTGAAGAGTGTGCTGGCGTCGTGTAAAAGCACGACGTTGGCCTGCAGTTGTGTCATCTGCCGCTGAGGCCTCCCTTGAATCTCTGATGAACAAATAACACCACAGTTCAAAGAATGAGTATGAGTATGATACTGACCTGCTTGTCAGCCATCGCTATTTTTGCTCAGTCCTCACACAGTGAAGAATTGCTGTGGCATGGGTTTGCCGGTAGGTCTGCTTACTGTTGGCAGGAAAGCAACTAGTGCATCAATACTACTGTAAAGTTGGTAGCGTTGCCAGCTTGACACCAACTTTTGAAAACCTGGCTAGATATTGAGCTCAGGCCAACTCATGCATGCATTGGTTAACGTTGGAACCAGCAGATGCACATGCACAAGGCATGACAGTTGCTCAGCAAAGGGGGTACACAACAAAGGGGTTTGACAGAAGTTGAGTGCTGCTCCGTTTGCTTAGCAAAGTTGGCACTGGCCACGACAGTTATATCTCTGCACGGCCACTGGCAGTGCCAGTGCCCCACTGACTGGCACGCAACCCATACATGATACTGGATAACCCTTCACCGTCCAAGTTCTCCAAACAGTAGTTTACCAGACTTGTGGTGATACTACTGCGCAATTTTTGACAGCCTTTGTTGAGGACGGCCTATCCCGTGACAAATCTTTCCTGGTATTTCCGCCACACATTTAGCAGTCGTGGACAACAGATGGCGCAGTGCATTCAGCATGCCTACGTATTCAACACCACCAGGCCTTTTCGATCAGGAAAGTGCGTAAGACCAGCGTCGCTACGATTAAGTCCGGCAAGGGCGTCCTCGCAGCTCCCAGATGACCCTGACCCGTCATCGTCAGGTAACAATGCATGCATAGGCCTAGGTGGTGGGTGGTGCACGTTGCGCGCAGTTATTTTCCTGCAAATTCACCTATAATTTGTTGCAATATATTTCTCGTCCTTCTGTAATATCGGATTAATAAACGCGAGCGCCTGCCGTCAGATTTAGGCTTAGGCATGTTGTGGCATTTCAGCTCATGCATGCATGTGCACAACGCATATGCATGCATCCACAGGTAAATTCGTCTACCCATTGTACGTAGGCAACTCCACTCATTAACACATATGTCACTGCCCTTTGTAATTGTGGTTGCCCATCTGCACTGGGCACCTGCATCTACCACTGGGCACTGGAAGTATTGGGCCGAGCCATTGTTGGCACATGCAGCAGCAATTGCATGACCCGCGAACTGCATCTGGCACAGGAGCGCCCAAGGGCAGTACAGGGCCGCAGTTCTCCGCAAGTGACCCCGTGCAAACAATAGCATGGGGAGGCAGGCTACCCAGCAGGCGGCGATTCCTCACCGGCCTAGCCACAGCCACCGCCGTTGGTATGCTCGTGCTGTGCGCCTGCACAATAACTTGTGCAACTGTGTACCCCTGTGTGCTACCGTGTCAAGATTATTTCCATGCACCATGCCAGAGGCTCCTGTTTTGCCCATTACGCTGTCACCCCGAATCAATATCAGTGAGATGCTTGGCTGTTGCAACCTGTCACTGACACTGCATGTTCTATGCAGCACTTGGGGGCAACCTTGGGGGCATCACCAGCTTCTTGATGGGCTTGGATGGCGGCAACCTGGCGCACTCCTTGCGTGTGGATGTCTTGGTGCCAGTGAACGGGTTCAAAAGGAGCTACGACCCACAGAACGGATATGGTGCGTCCATGCACAAGCTTGGCAAATTTTGGGCGTTTGAATGCATGTTAATTTTGCAGTAATTTTCCCGACGACATGCATTCAACGGCATCAGACAACATGCATCATGGCATGCTTCCAGCTGCTGTGGGCTGGCAGCCCCAGTCTGATTGACTTTTCCATATCACAATATTTGCAACTTTAAATATGGTTTGACGTGGTCGCAGAGTTTGAATATCCTGCAGAGTGGCTGGCTGACCGGACGCTGTACTACCGGTATGCAATGCGGGCGGAGGCAGAGCGATCTCTTGACCCTCCCTCACTGAGGTAAGTGGCAACACAGGCTGAGGGGTGTGCATGCATGGACCCCAGCCACGTCAATGTGGTTGGAGTATGAACCCATGCTGCGCCTTCACATACTGCAGCCTGCCAGGATACTGAATGCCATACGTGCTGCAGGCAACTGCAATATAGGCAGCATCTGCAGTTGTGGAACAATGGACCCTTCTCGTGTGCAAATTCTCACAATTGCCATGTGTGACCCTGATGCAGGCAGCCGCGGCGGCGCAATGTCCCCGAGCCCTCCGCGGCTTACGGGCCTGCGGGCAGCACCGGGGAGGAGAACGTGAGCGTCATTGTGGCGCCAATTACGCCTGGATTCAGGTAAGATAGGTAGCGCACATGACTGAATATTTCAGAGTTTGGTCGTCTGGTGACGCAGTGCTCAGATCTCAGTGTTTGTGGCGGACCATCATGGCATTGTGGGGTGCTTTTTAGGCGTCACCATAGGATGTTGCCTTTCCTCTGCATTCAATGACCTGCAGGTCAGGCCTTATCATGCCGTCGGCCACGTGAGGGCCTTGCGGCAAACAATGTTTCTTTAAGCGGAGCATTCGTATTCGTCACAACATGTTTTTAGTATTGTAGCAATGGTTTAAAATTCTTGTCATAAACACAGTGCATTTCTTTGCTTGCAGGCTTGCAAGCCTTGGGTCCCCAGAGGCCGCAGCCCAGCGCTTCCTGGATGTCACCATCGCACCTCAGGAGTCTGGCCTTGAGGCGCGGCTGGTGAGTGCCAGCTCCCGGGTGGATGCGGCAGGGGTGCTGTACTACACCATGGAGTACACGGTGAAGGGGGCAAAGTTCAACCGGCACAACGTGTCTGCCTATGCTGCAAGGTGAGCGATTGGTCGAGTAATATATATATTCCATAGAAGCGCTTAGGGACTCTGGTAGTCAAAAGGGGGACTCATTGGCCGCCAAGATTGTACGGCGCTGCAGGTGCAGATGGGGGGACGAGGTTGTTGCCATGCCGAAATGCATGCAGTTCTCCTGTTCTGTTGTGCAGTGTGTCAACAAATTGCAGTTGTCAGGATCTGTAATTTGTTGACAACTGCAAAGGCATGGGACCCATGCTTGCTGTTACAGACCGGGCTGCAACATAGAGCATTTCCTGCAGCAGCTTGATGGCATAGCTGTGTGTAAAAATACCTGCATCATATGGTGCGAGGCAGCTACTAGCCCAAAGCTTCCAACAATGTAAATGAAATGCTTGGTGTTCTCTAACTAATCCTTTTTGGAAATGCCTGTTGCAGGGACGACCTGTTGTACACCCTCAACTGCCAGTGCCCCCAAGATCGGTGGGACAAGGATGCAGCTCGGTTGATTCATGCAGCTGCCAGCTTCAAATTGACTCCAAGCGGGTCCGGCGGGGATTTCCCACAGGCTCTGTAGGGCTCTAGCTGATCAGCATGAAGACATGTGCCTGCCATTGACCTAACAGAGGCAATAAAAATGGCTGCTGATAAGTAACGAAACATTATGTACACTTGTCACGCAGCGTACCTGGTCACTGTTGGTCAAATTGGACATCGTACGAGTACAAGAAATGCAATAGAAATCTATAGTAGATAATGACCAGGAATTGCAATTTGCAGTAGCTAGAGATGCAATTTGCCTTCATGAAAAAATGGTGCCCATCCCAAATATGCCCAACCACTGTAATAAATGACCCAATGATTGCTTACTAAGCCGCACCAATACGTCCACGCTGCACGCCTGTCCATTGCGAGAGGCGCATCCCCTACACCGACACAGCATCCGACGATTCCTGTCCCTCCATGCCAACCTTATCAATCACACCATTGCTCCACAAGTGCTCCAGGGCTGCATCGCTGTATTCATCGTCGGTGGACATGAGCAGGTCTGCAACAGAGTCCACACTGGCCACGTTTCGCCCCGCGCCTTGACCCATGGCGGTGGCTGCCCCAACTGCATTGGCAAGGCTGAGCGTCTGCAGGATGCTGTGGCCGTTGGTGTAGCCTAGGACCACGGCTGAAGCAAAGCTGTCTCCGCAGCCCACTGTGTCCCGCACAGGGACCTGCAGGCAGGTAGCAGATGACTTGTAGGGGTTTACGAGCATGGAGACCACATGCCAGCTGTTCACATTTGTATGGTTGTTATGGAATGCAGATGATCATCCCTGTGCTCATCCCAGTGGTTGATGGGCATCCCACACATACCAATGAGGCATTCATTTACATGGCAGGGGTGCACAGGAGAGCAATGCCCTTCTCTAGGCTAAGGAAAGGTGCACATACAACTTAGTCGGGTACATGATAACATATTTCTATGAACACATAATCCATTTTGTGTACAACTAATATTCGATTGGCCCACCTCTAGAGCATCTGCGTAATAGCTACGCTGCTCGGTGCGGTCCACAAGGATTGCACCCTCAGCCCCCAGTTTGACCACCACCCAGGTTGTGCATGCACCCGGGCGATTCAAGAAGAAGCGAGCCATAGCCTCGGGGTCGGATATCCCGGACAGAATCTCGCCCTCTTCCTGTGAATTGCAAATGCATTGATCAGCGATATTGGCACAAAAAAACCAGATCGCCAATATAAGGCATAAACATGTAATGATTTTCAGGGAGCAACGTGTACGGCTGGCCGTACCTGCGTCATCAGCAGCACATCGGTTTCATCCAGCAGCTGTTCAATTATCTGCTTTCGATCGCCCTGGGTGAAGCTGCGGCTCCTTGGACCTACAAAACCACAATTTTCACAATAATATGCATAAGCGCAGTCGGCACATGCTGAATGCATACTGCGAGAGATGACATTGAGCAAATTGCACTTTATAGGCATCCAGGTGGTCTCAGGCAACTGGCATGCGAGCTTGCAATAGAGATTATGGTACATACCTGGATCAAAGAAGACTGGTGCACCATGATGATGCGCTGTTTGCACCGCCTGCATCACCAGGCTGGCCGGTAGCTCATCGAACACACATCCATTGGTGAACAGGGCTTTTGACTGCCGGATGACCTGCACCGTTGGCACACGCTACTCAATGCCCAGTCTGCCAGTGGCCCATCACTTCCCGTGGTGACATGTCCAGTGGTGACCTGATGATCAATTAAAACCAAAAAAGTGTCTTTGAAATGCAGGATGAGGACGACGCGCACCCACCTCTTTCACATTGGGCGGTAGCGTTGTGATATCGCCTAGTAATGGCCATGGGCCGAAATCGTACTTGCTGCAGAAGGCGTGGCCTGACTCTCCCAGCAGGACGAAGCATAGCAGCGTTTGGCTGAGCTCATCGGAGGTGAAATTGGATGCGATGGGCTCCAATGCAGTAATCTTCTCGTCCTGTGGGTGAGGTGGGTGTTCCGTTTATGCCACTGTAACTGAGGGCGGATGCTATGGAGGCAGGCCGGGGACCCATTACAAACTATTCTTGAGGTGTAAGTTCATGCCTTAATTACTTACGTTCAAGATTGACCGCAGGAAGTTGCCATAGACGTCCGCGCCAATGTGTCCCACAGAGGCCACCCGCATCCCCAATCTCGCTGCAGCGATCATGAAGTTTGCATTGCCCCCTGCTTCCCAAGCGCTGGTGGGTGGTGGGGCAGCTGTCAGGTTAGCCAAGAGCTCCCGCCTTTCCTGCTTGCTGCTGGATGGCAAGCTGTCCACCTCTTGCACTATGTCCACACAGAGGTTGCCCAATGCAATGACATCGTACGCCTTGGTCTGTACCTCGTTGGCGGCCTTTCCATTTGAAGAGATACTGATGCTGTCACTTCCGGTTGAAACACAATGACAGGAAAAACGGCGTGCAATTGAGTTGTTTGCAAGGGCAAATGTAGGACCATGTTGAACTGTGCTGTTTGATTGGACTGTGGTGCGAAAGAACCCCTGCAACCCCATACCGCCGCAACGAGCCTTCACGCTGCGAGGGATGCCACCCCCACCCATATCTAAACCATGTTCTGCAAGCTTACAGTCCACGATTGCAACGGAACGCCACAAACACTGCCGCCATGCCGCTATCACCAGGTTCCACAGGAGCAAAGGCTTCACAATGTAAGCAGCTGTCAGAGCATGAAGTTCCCCGAAAATCACTTGTAAACCTCTACAAGTTCAAACCCTGAAGTGGCCTTCACAGCAGCAGAGTCAGCAGCACCAATACAATATGCATGCAATCAAGAGGGCGCGGGAGGTGGGCCGGAGTTCAAACTCACAAGAGCAGCAACTCCGTCAGACCCACGCTCTACAATTCTAGCTCAACAGAAGTACCCAAAGAGCGTTTGAGTGTTTGTAGTACCTTGACGCTGCGCGTAACAATCGCCTGCATGTTTTGTATTGCATGCATGCATCTTCTTGGGCATTCACCTTCAAGCGGCGGACAAGCTTGGGGTCATCGACGTTCTGCAAAACCCCCAGCTCCAAACACATCTGCTAACACGTTTTCAAACTTACTCGGGTAACCAGTCTTACTACCCAGGCAGTCCCAAACCCTTGGGCATTGCCCCAGCTGAAGTGGACTGCAAGGTGGTTGGGGCCCTATCACTGGCGCATATGTCACAGAATAGACAATGCGGAGCAGCTCTGGGCGCCAGCTGCTCAACGTCGTGAGATCCAGCCATATCATTGACGGGATCAGGACTTTTCCAGCTATCACAGTGGCTCCTGCCGCTGCCGTGCTGGGCAGCAAGCAAGAATGCAGCTCCAATAGAGCCCCACACGGTCACCTGCCTGAACCTGCAGTCTCACCTTTCACAAGTGATACAAGGATGCAGCTGACAGCCTCTACGCCTGGCACGTCCACCACCTTTTACAAGCGAGAGCTGCCCTGCCCACCAGCCACTGCTTTCAGCTCAAAAGAGGGTGAGTCCCACTGCACTCTCCTGCTACTCTTCCACTTCAGCAAGTGATATAGGAGCAGCCCAGTCCAAAGCATGAACCAAACCTCCTATTGCTGATTTGTGTCATAATATTGGGTCCTTCCACAGGAAAACAGCTGTTCAGCGAGGCCCTGGCTGACGGCACCATGGAGAACTTCTTCAAGTTGATAGAGCAGTTCCGCACCCAGGATGAGCCTGCCTTTTGTGGTTTGGCCAGTGTGGCCATGGTGCTCAACACGCTGTCCATCGACCCGCGGCGCACCTGGAAGGGGCCCTGGCGCTGGTTCCACGAGCACATGCTGGACTGCTGCTTGCCTCTTGACAAGGTGGCGCTGGAGGGTATCACCTTGCAACAGGTGAGCCAACAGCTACCAGTTTGCAGACCCCACGAGTAATGAATGATAATACCGTAAATTTCAATCTAATAATTGTGTGGGAATTACATGGATGTAAATGTATGCGGAGTCTGAGCTGACAGCACAGTCAAATGCCCACAAATTTTGTATGTATGCATTTGCCTGCGTTTCTGCAATAATAATTCCCACAGTTAAATGTATGCGGTTGCCTGAGCTGACACCAACCATTTGCGTGTGCAGGCAGCGTGTTTGGCAAGGTGCAACGGTGCCCGGGTGGAGGTCTTCCAGCACGGCTCAGTATCACTGGGGGAGTTCAGGCGTATGGTGCGCAGCGCCTGCGAGTCGGACGGCTTCAACGACCACATCGTGGTGTCCTACAGCCGCAAGAAATTCCTGCAGACTGGGGACGGGCATTTCAGCCCCATTGGCGGTTACCATGCAGGCAGGGACCTGGTGCTCATCCTGGATACTGCTAGGTAGGCGCTATTGCATCCACCCTGAGGGACCTATTTGCCGGGGGTAAGCATGGGGCTTGGGCGTGGCTGCGGCTTGTGAAGGAAAGGATTGCACGGGTGTGGCCTCTGTTGTTATTGGATCTTCATGTAGGCAGGCAGTAACTGCTAGGTAGGCTATGCGCTACACCTAAGCCAGCACGGCAATTTATCCTAAAATGCATTCCCTGCTCAACATTTTCAATTTGATGTGTCTGCGTGGTGAAAGTCCATTTCCGATTGAGATGCCGGGCACAGGTTCAAGTACCCACCACACTGGGTTTCCCTGGCGACCCTGTTTGATGCAATGGCAGCGCTGGATTCCAGCACCAACCAGCCGCGGGGCTTCCTGAAGCTTGGAGCACACAGGCAGATGGACTCGGTGCTGTTCACGCTGGATTTGCGGAGCAGGTGCGCATGGAGCAGGCAGTACTATGAATGTATCAAATCCTGTGCCTAGCAATTTGCTGTTTTGCATCCGTGTGCAAGCTCGTGGCTACTAAGTAAGCTTGCACAGCCCTCGGTTGGCATCGTGCATGCCACACTCAAACCCTCTGCAGTGCCACAAGAAGTTTACCCTAAAGGTTACCCTGAAACCTGAACCCTCTGCTGTCAGGGATTGGCCAGCTGCGGAGTACTACCTCAACACTTCCCTGCCAGCCATACTGCAGCAGTTCAATGCCTCCAGCACCGAAACAGCTGCCAGCGTGATTCTCGGGCTACTGGCGGCTGTTCCACTGACCAGCGTGCAGCAGTTCCTTGCAACCCGCAAAGCGCATTCGTCAGACTGCCCCGGCAGAGTGTGCACAAATGTCCAGGCAGTAGATCACTTTCTAACGGAGCTAAGGGCAACCCAGCTGTTCAAGGTATTAATTCTGGAAAGTTGATACTTGCTGGGCTGTTTTTGCATTTATGCTTTGGGATTATTCTCTAATAGCATTCACAATGATCTCAAGGCAACTAATGGGTTGCTTTTTTGTGATGGCTGTGTGCATGAGGATTATTGCATCCACACCTCCCAACGCCCCCCTCCCCGTGAAGCTCCGCTCCAACCACCATAATGCGGTGAAAATTCCATGCAGATTGTCTCAGAAGCCATCCCTGATCGCCCTGTTGAGCGCACATCTGATGGCAAAGATGACTGTGGCACCTCTGGCTCCTCCTGCTGCAACCCCGCTCCAGAGGAGGCCCCTGCGCTGGAGTTTGAGGTGCAGCTTCTGCCTGAGAGGATCTGCATGCTGCTGCTGCTGGCCCCACTGCACCTGTGGAACACCCTCACTGACCCGGAGCTGAGGGAGCATGTGCTGAAGCTGGTGGACACCTCAAGGTCCAGCCTGGTGGCTATCGAGGTACAAACTGCTGTGAATGGTTGCCAACGGTTTTTGTTGTGCATTTGCCATGTCCTGACTCGGTTGTCAGTCTGCGTTTGTAAGCTTTTTTATGGCTTTCCTTCATGCGGTGCAACTGATTCGCACACCCATTCATGAACATGAGTAACCCGACGCTGCAGCAAGTTTTGGGTGCCTTCATGAATACTTCTCATTTGCTTGCAGGTGGAGTACTTGCGGGCGCAATGGCAGCTCCTGCCCGACTGGCAGACAGCGGATGGCCAAGAGGCACATGTGCACGAGCCACATGAGCAAGAATATGCGCAGGCATCGTAGGTGGGCTGGGCTGATTACACCATGGCAATGACTGCATGGCTATGATGGTATTTGCCAGCCTTTGTTCATGAACGAGATGGCTTTTTGCATATTTTTTATGACAGTGTACGCTGCGTATGGGTGCTTGACATGTCAGCTGCACCCCCAGCAGCAAGGGAGAGAGTATCCTGTCCACTAGTGTCCGTTGAGCATCTATTTATTACTGTGGCCTGTTTCGCACCGTGCATGATGCATAAATTTTCACCGCATTGTCAATGTGATGAATCAAACAGCCAAGATTCCAAAAAATAATTTGTTAGCAATGTCACATCAATAACTCTAATGACTATCATAATAAAGGGAGCTGCCAAATGGGCCAGGACATACTCGCCATAGTTGCCAATGACATGCAATTTTCTATTTGTCTTAGTCAATCGAATACATGTACAATGGCATACAGTGTGGCCCACAGGTGATCCCACGTAAGCATCGATAGCTTGCATGTACCCTTCACATATTAATCATTAGAGTCTGAATCGGAACTGCTCACTTCATACTCGATCACCCGCCTGTTGGTGTTAGCTTCCAATGGGGGCAGGCCATCTTCGGAATCTGTTTCGCTCACATCACCATCCGCAGCTGCTGGATCCTGCGGTGACTTTGATGATGCCTCCCCATGATCGCGATTGCTGATGCTTGCCCCTGCACAAGCGCAGAATGTCATAAATCATGCTGCATTGACTGGGTTATGTGCATCATGCTGGGTGGTGGTGTGTGGCAAGACTCATGCTTGAATCGATGCACTGCATGGCCACCACGTGCATAGTGCTCACTGCATACACATGAGCACATGTCATCCATGGGGTAGAGGATCCAACCGCAGTGGCAGTCAACACGCATGTGCAAACCCCGCTACTGCATTCCACTTGGAAGTGTTGGGGTTGATTGGCCTGCCAGGCGTGACTGTACCTGCAAGCCGCTCTGTGATCTCTGCCGTTGTATCGTTGCTGCTTGATGTCTCAAACTCCGGCGGCCATACACCAGCCATTTTCCGCAGCTGCTTCTCCTGGCTCTCATGCAGTATGTGCACAATGGTGCCAGTGATCCGGGTCTTCTGGTCGTCTTCCAACATCGCGTCTTCAATGACCAGGTACCCACCACGCCGCACCCATATCTTTTTATTGAATCTTGCGGGCAGCAACACAAACGATGTACTGCCGCCAGGGTACTCAACCTGTTGGGATGCAGTGGACCTTTTATGGTGCTTGGGTGGAATCAGTTGCCCTATAAGTGTGAGATGGACAGTGGGCTGGCAAGCATGTGGCCAATGTGCCACGGTGTATGGTATGAGCAAATAAACTGCCATTACCTGCAGTTGCTGGCAACCAGCCCAGCTGCTTTACCAAGGAGCACACCCACTGCAGTGACTCTATATGCATGCATATGCACATGGAGTCCAGGCCTCTATATGCATGCATATGTACACTGCAACCGTTGTGGGCGCTCAGCTCACCTCCACTAGGTTGCCTCCCCTGCTGCCTAGCGCTTTGACTATTCGTTGCCCTTCTATGGGAGGCTCCGCATTGTCCTGGAGAGCAGCTAGGGTTACGTGCTTCCTTGCCTTGCTCATAGTTGTGATGGTGAGCAGTGAAGTGGTGCGCCGTGTCGTGGCATGGATAGAAGCAACCAACTTCACTGGCAGAGCAGTTGGGAAACGTAAACCAAGTATCATAAACCGTGCGTGGGTGAGCAGTGCTAAAGTTAGTGTTTACTGCTAGAGCAATAGTGCGGTGTTAGCCGACCAGTGCTGATACGGCGGCAAAACGTTCACTATGAGCAGAAGACAGCAGGAAGACAGCCCAGTATATGCAACTGGTCGTGCTGTGGCGTTGTTCTAGCTTAGTATAGCTTAATAAAGCGCCACCCGGTTGTCGCATGGCGGCCTTGGCCACAGGGACCACGTGAGTCGCCCACTTGGGCTGAGGTGGCACTCGACCCACTTTGCCTTTTAGGACGAGAATGGCATTGGTCTCCCTCGACAGATGTTGCTGCCACTGAACTGCAAGGATACTCGTTGTCCACAAGGCCTGCGCCTACCTATGTGCTGTGTGATATTGGCACAGCTGCATAACCTTGTAGTGCCAGCACCGTTCCAACTTTCCGACACACATGTAGACCTGCCGAGACAGTTATTGGTGCTGCGATGGGGTGAAAACCATACAACAAGGTACACTTCCTTAGTGTCTGCGGCAGGGATTGCAGGATGGTGCAGCTACCCATGCTCCCGCCGCGGCCAAAGCCCCGCAGCAAGCTGAGCAAGAATGCAGCCCTGGTGGCAGGGACAGTGGCGCTGATAGGGGCGTTGGAATGTTACGATGGCTATGCTACAAAGGCCTGGAAGAGCTTTAAAAGGTATGACAGGTTGCCTAGTGCAGAACCCAGTTTGGTTTGTCAATAGTTGTGTTCACACAAAGGGTTGTGTGTAACCTTGCAGGACTGTCGCTGCTGCTGCAGCAGGTTATTTGGAGAGCCAGGGGGGGATGAAGCTGTTCACGCTCGAAGGTAAGGTTTCATCTTGACAGGAGCACCAGCTTTCACCAGCCTGGCAGAGATACCCTCTGCCGCATATGCATGCATACTGGCACTCAGTCCCACAAACGAGGTATCTCTTCTGGGCAGGTGATGAACCCCCACAACGAGCCTGGTCCCTGGAGCTCCCTTCTATGTTCAGGAACGCCTTCCCCACCCAGGCCATTGCACAGGCTGAAGCGGCACAGCCCGCTGACGAGAGCCATATCGAACCTCCGCTGGCTGATGAGGAGACCACCAGCCAAGGGACTGCCGACAGTCAGACAGCTGGCAGTGGCCAAAGGTGCGGAGCCAATCCTATTGCTGTGCAAGCTGCCACTGTGCAGTTACTTGCCAGGAGAATCAGGCTGACATCTAATGTTTTGCAGTTACACGCCTCCCAACTTTTTCGCCTCCACCAAGTTCTTCGCCTGCTTGGACCTGATAGAGACGCAGGAGCTGTTCCAAGCAACAGATACGGTAGGGCAATGGGGCAGTGGAATGCACGCGGACAGTGGCAGGGTGCACCACGTGCACACCTTGCACGGTGTCGCACCACAGAAAGGAGCGGGCCCACTCAGCATGCAGCTGAAATGCCCACAAAATACTTGCGCATGATACAGCGATAGCATGCCAGCTCATTGTGCGGGAGGGCTCATAAAATACTATGCCGTGACATGACAACCCATATCGATGGCACCCTGCGACCACCGCCCTGACTGATTAGCTGTGCTCGGGGGGGCGCAGGTTGTGCTGCCGGCCCATGGAGTGCTCTTTGAAGCCGGGGACACCAGCGATTCTGGCATCTTCATTGTGGTCAAAGGCAAGCTCGGCGTGTTCCTGCCAGATGCCGACAAGCTGCACCACACAAATACCCTCCGGGAGGGTGAAAGCGTGGGGGACCTGGACATCCTGGATGGTGCGGCATTGGTCCAAAAGCATGCACCGTTGATTTAGTTTGCTTGCATGCGTTTCCAGCATTACATGTCAGACTAGCTAACACTGCACAGCACTGATGGCATACATCATGCCGCATGAATCATGCGCCGTGCGCTTGTGCATGGGCCTGCTACCAGCTACCATATGGTTCCCAGCAAGCACATGTTGGTGTTACTAAGCAGGATTGGCTGGCGCAGGTGCCTGTCGGAGCGTGACCTGCATGGCGCTTGATGAGGAGGTGGTGCTTGTGCAGCTGACCCGGGAGCTTTTCATGCGCTTTGTCATGCTCAAGCCACGCACCCTGCAGATCTACCTGCAGAAGGTGCGTAATGCCCACTCCAATTAGCTCCTAGTTTTTTGGCAGGCTCGGGTGAATATTAAAATTTTCATTACTATATCTGACTATATTAGAAAATAATGACAATAATAATAGTAAGAGCAATAAATATATTTTCGAGCTGAACATTTTTCACTAACAATGACACTGCAATCATTTTCAAGTCAATTATCAGTTAAGTTGGTGGATCCACAACTAACCCTAATGATCTTGCAACCCTGGCTCAAATTTGGTAACAAAGTATAGCTTCAATGCCCAAACCCTCTTACACCGTTGCATACCACACAGGCAATCTCAAGGCTGTGGAGGGTGGCGCATTTTGTGCTGAGCGATTTCCTGCAGCAAACTCTGGAGCAGTCGCTACAGAATGGAGGACCCTTCAATGGCACGGGGCTAGGCAGAATGGAGGCCACCAGGCAGAAATCGTGCCCAGCAGCGCCAAACTGCAATACCTGGAACAATTTTGGGGGAATGCGCCAACCAGCTGACCAGTCCCCAGGGACCACTCGTGACCAAATGCCTCCACTGAAGAGCGCCTTTGCTCAAAATCATGCTAGTCATGATGATGCGGACAGTGTCGTTCATGATCTTGCGGACAGTGCACCACTGAATGGAATGGCCCCATTGGAGGAGGAGCCAGGGAGCAGCGCAATGCAGCATGCTCCATCGCTCGGCAATGCACCTGGGAGGCGGACCAGGTTTGCGCTGCAGCTGAGCCCGATCATGAGCCCCGCCAAGTCTGAAAGGACACCAGCAGGCAGCCGGGGAACCCCCAGCCCTCAGAAGGGCCTGCTGGATCTGCTGGAAGGTGCAGAGGAGAACCAAGGTGGGTTCCACGCTAGTGTTCTGCATGCTGGTGGAAGGCTCTTGATCACTGATTGGCACTGACTTGTGTTCATCGATGGTTTGGTACCATGCACTGTGCAAGAAATCAGGTTTTGATTATTTTTGGGAAATCTTTGGTCAGGGGTGCTGGTCTTTCACTCACCTACTGCATAGTCACGGTGTTGTGCTAATGTTGCCTTTGTTTCAGATGCTGCAGCATCGGTCTCTGGTACCATCAGCCATCAGCAGGGAGTGCAGGATGCAGCTCCTGGGCATGAGCTCAAGCATCCCCAAGGAGGTCTCCCGTCGCTTAGGGTCAACCATCGTGCAAGGTAAAGCCCAATGTGCTCGCTCTCGCTTTGAGGTGTTGGGATGGAGAAACAAGTGCACAATGGTTTTTGGAAGACGTCTCAGCGGTCTCAAGTGATAAATAGTGCTGCATGAGTCAACTGTAGTTGATTGCACATTCCCTTTCGTGTGTTCTTTGTCTGTAACCTTTTGCTTGCCATGATAGCACGATGAAATAAACTGTCATCGTGGCAAATTGATCAGGTGTTTGCGAACGGCGCAGCATCAACGTATGGCCACCATTTCTATGCTGATGTGTCTCGTTCCATGGAATCAGGTCCACTTCCTTGACACCTCAACAAGAGGCACATCTGGCGAGCGACACCTCCCCCACCTTCGCACCGCGCGGCGGCTTGGACCGCAACGACAGCTGGGCGGAGAGCATTGGCAAGGACAGCATGGCAGGCTCGGATCAGGATGGCACATCCTCGCCACCCATCCCTGGCTCGCCCACCATTCGGGTGCCTGTCCACGGCCCTGTGTGCAGACTATCCACTGGATTCACTGCGCGCACGGCCTTCCTATCGGGGCCACAGGTATGATCAGGCAGCAGCAAGGCTGATTCACATACTGGTATTTTTTCTGGAACGCGTGTGAGTAAGTGTTTTCTTCGATGTCTGACATGCATTTTCTACGATGTCTGACATGCATGTCTTGTCGTAGCTCCATGTGGGATGTGAGGGTGGGGTGTGGGGGCAATACAGCATCTGAGGGTTCCTGTTGTCCTGGCTGTGATTCAAAAGCAACGTGATCGCTTATAGGGAAGCTCATGGTTTTGCAGGCCTGCTTAGCTGATGGCTGGGATGTGGTTTCTGTGGAGGAGACGCAGCTGAGCGACGCCACGTGGCAGATGCTGGTTGCGCCCCAGAAGCCAGTGACGCAGCTGCTGGTCCTGCGGCGCGGGGAGCTGCTGCTGCGCAAGGACCAGCCGTGCAGGCAGTTCTTTGTGTTGCTGGAGGTAAACCCTAAACCCTTACACCCTAAACAGTGCTGGCGGTGAAGCCTTTGCGCACCAAGCAATTTACACTGCATGCAATTGTATGCAATGCACCTGTTCGTTATGTCAGCTGGTGCAGGCTGATCATCTGTGTGCATCAGAGGGTGCAGCTTGCATCTCACGCTGCAGACGCAATCTGTACATCACGTGCAAATTGTCGTACAGTTTATTTGTGGATCGTGGATGGCCCGTGGATGGCTTTATGTGCTCACAATGTACCATCCTCACATGTAAGCGGCGGGCCTATGGCCTGATTGCGCTGCCATTGGCCCCTTCACTTCATCGCTCACCTGCAGGGCCACTTGCTGGCTGAGAGGCCCAAGCCTTCTGGCCAGGTCGAGTCAGCAGCCATCGCTCCTGGAAGCTTCCTCGGGTGCGCCGCATTTTTCAGCGGCACGCGAGCCAGGGGGGCCGTGCAGGCGGCTGAGACCTGCTGCATCGCTGTGATTGGGCCCAGCGAGCTGAACAAGATCCTGGCGCACTCTGCAGAGTCGTTTGTGGAGTTGCTGCTGGTGGCTGCCAAGGCCCTGGGACCGGTGATCCGGAAATTCATCTCCCTGGGACTGAACCGGGTGTGGCTGAATGCGGGGGATACCGCCTACAGGTACAGCGGGAAAAAAAAGAAATGATACATTGTACCAAATATACGCACGTAAACCTCATATGGTGTGGCGCAAGGTACATGCACAACGGTCAATGTGTGTGATCTGCGCCTGTTGTGCTTTGCTGCATGATATGTGCATTTCCATGTTGTCGATCTTTTGATGATCTATCACAGTTAATTTTGATAGATTACCAATAAAGCCTTCTTTTCTTTTTGTCTTTCATTGTGTAATATGTCATCTCCCTTTTAAAGACAAATGCATTGTTACTCCAGGCAGGATGACGCAGCTCGCAGCCTGTTCATTGTCATCAGCGGACGCATGCGCCTGATCAGAGAAGATGCAGCGACCCCGGGCCGCATGGCGGTGAGTTGCCTGTATTGCCTGCTGATGTATGCGCAGTTCTGCCCTCGGCACCAGTGCAGTCTTGTTGACACCTGTCTTCTAGACATGTCTGTCTTCAATAGTTTGATGGCATGGTTGCAGATATATTATCACACTCAATCGCCATCAACTTTTTCTGCATCTTGGAAGAAAGAAACTGAATTCAATTATTGCATCCCTTTCTGTGAACTCGATCCCCGGTGAACATACCTTGGCACAGGATACTCCAGACCGTGAACAATTGCTGCAGCATGCGCTTGTCATTAAAACCTAGCACCCCGCATTGCAGGTGGAAGAGGAGGTTGGCCGAGGCGAGGCGGTGGGCGGCGTGTGGGCCATATCTGGCGGGCTGCACGACACCACCTCCCTGTGCACTCGGGACTCTGAGCTCGTGCGCATGAGCAAGGCGGCCTTCGAGGTCATCTCACGCACCTCGCCTACTGCAGCGGCGCGCATACTGGAGGGCATGGCCAAGCGCCTGGCAGCGGCCACCACGGTCAAGTCGTCGCACCTCACGTATGTGGCATCATGCGTGGCAGTATTTGCCTTGAAATGCTTTTGTGTGCTGTGTGGATGGATGGATTTGGTGGTAGGTGCATGGTTGCAAACATACGCTATGGCTCCATTTTCCATCTCTTTCCGCTGACCCAAGGCGTCTTGCCAGTGGATTGTGCATGGCACTTTGCCTAGGATTTTAGACTATATTACTTTATGGATTTTAGACTAGATTAGTTTGTGGATTTGGTGGTAGGTGATGCTGAACCTATGCAGTGTAGATGTGGATCGAATGTGGGACTTGTGCCTTTTGTTGTGCAGGTACAGCGCAGCCACCCAGTCACTGCTGCTCCAGCAGCCGCAGGTGGTTGGTGAGTCTGTCGCTCCCGGTCGCACGGCGCAGTGGCAGGGAGGCCTGTCCAAGCGAGGGGAGATTGTCACCATCGCGCTGGTTCCGGCAGGTAGACTCTTGCATGCAAAAGCGGAAATTGCTGTGTTGTGGGCATTATTTGCATTCTGTAGCCCGACCCTTGGCATGCCTGACAGCCTCCCTCTCATTCTCAGCTCTAAGTTGAATGGACTTTTTCAACTTGAACATCAACAACTTTTAAATAAACTACTACATCCAAGTAAAGACACTTTCAAATACAATACATCCTGTCCTTCCCCTGCCCAGGCGTGCCCCGCACCGCCCACGTGACCTCCATGCGCAAGCTGGCCAGCGCCCTCAAGTCCACCCTGGAGGAGCTGTACGGCCCCACGCTGCTGCTCTCATCAGCCAGCATGGCCATGATGTTCCCAGTGGCCTTTGTGCGCATGGGCACGCGCTTCTACCGCTCCAAGATCACAAGCTGGATGGCGGCGCAGGAGGAGGACTTCAGGTGAGGCGACAAAATGCAAAATGTTGCCCAAAGGAATTGACTAAAGCCAACAGTTTTTAATAATTATTTGAATGAATAAGTATTTGAATACTTCGAAGAGTGAATTAAATAGTTGGCAGGAGGACTGGTTTGAGGGGGAGGCGGTGATTGAAGAAGCGTTGCGATAGGGACTTCCTGCTATGGGTTTAGGAGGCAGTGTTGTGTGGTGGGCAGCCTGACGCCAGTGTCTGGTGTGTGGTGCAGGTTCATCATCCTGCAGGCGGACATTGAGGACACGCCCTGGTCCCACGTGTGCGTGGCGCAGGCAGACTGCACACTGCTGCTGGCACCGGAGGGGGCGGCACCAGAGGTGCGCACATGCAGCGCTGCCCGTTTGCAAGCCTGGTGTGCTGACCGTGCGAGGCTGCATTCCTTGATGGATCCGCGGCTTTTTGATGCACTTCGTTGGGATACGTGTCTGTTTGATTGTGGGATACGTGTCTGTTTGATTGTGTTTTTACCCCCGTTAATTCCCCCTTCCATTGAGCCCAGTTGAGCAGCGGGTGATTGGTGTGAACTATTGAATGTAATGTACACAGAATCTGTTTTGAAGTATGTCATAATGGATACAACTGTATTCCAATTGTTTTTCCAACCCTGTTATTTTGTCCTTCCAGTTGAGCCCCCTTGAGCAGCGCCTGCTTGGCCACCCGCTGCATGCCAGTGGCAGCAGCGCCAGCACCAACCATGCACCCCACCCGTCAGCAGAGGAGGCAAGCACAGCCACCAGCCCATGTATGGAAGGGGGGCCCAAGGCAGGGGAGGCAAGCTCGAGCTTGTCTGCGTGGCTCACACGCATGAGGTACGGGATGGGGATGTGAGTGGGGCCGGGGACGCTCACTGACTGCAAACTACATGCACTTAGGCTTTTGTGTGGGGGTCATTTGATAGAAGATAAACAGCCACGCAGATGGTTGCTCTTTACACTGTGCTATCCCAGCGCTGGCACGAACAAATGATGGATGTGTGGTTGCACCACCTTGTGGTTTTGTATGCCTGCCCACCGCCCCCTACCCCCCTGCATTCCAGGCGCGTTGAGCTTGTGCTTCTGTACGACACCCGGCGCTTCCCCAACGGCACTGTGCAGTGGCTGGATGCGCGGCCCATGCTTACGCGGCACCACCACATACGCGTGTACAACAACAAGGACCTGTCAAGGCTGGCAAGGTGCGCTGACAGCTAGGAAACCCTAATCAACCCTAAAGATCCAAAGTACCCTATATGCTTTATAGCAGTTCCATCAAAGGAGTGTGCTTAGCTACCAGGCGGGGAGCGCAAGAATATGGCACTACAAGTACACAGCACTCTGAATATAAGAGCAGTGTAAAAACCCCATATTGCAATGTCTCAGGAGCGCGTTATGTCCCTTTCCCCCACTCACCGCTGGTGCCCCAACACACCCTGAGCCAACCCACTTCTGGCAGGAAGAGGGGTTTAGTGTAATCGCAAGATGCACACATAATGACCTGGTATCTATGTGCCCATCCTGTGCAGGTGGATGGCTGGCAAGGCGGTGGGCGTGGTTCTGTCTGGTGGCGGGTCCCGGGGACTGGCCCACCTGGGGGTGCTGCACGCCATGGACGAGGCGGGGATCCCGGTCGATGTGATAGGCGGAACCTCACAGGTAAGCGGATGCAGAGCTCTGCCCTGGCGTGGGTTGACAGCATGGGCTTGCAGCTGTGAGGAGCGTGTTGCATACGTATAAGTACTTGCTATGACGTCGTGTTTATCCATGCATGATTTCGTTTCTTTTTCTGTGTGCCGCTGATGATGAAGACCATCGCTGCTGTGGGGGATGTAGCTTTGTTTGTGATTAAGGCATCCAAATGTGCAATTGGAAGTTGAAGTGATCCTGCACCCAAATGATGACACCACCAACAAATATACAAGGTTCAGGCGCACAATTAGGTCCGCATTGCGTATCAGAAGGGTGTGCAACTTTCTGACCCATGTATTATTGTGTGTTTGAAGGGTGGGCGGCTTTCTGACCCATGTGGCGTTGTGTGTTGCAGGGCGCTTTCATGGCCGCACTGTATGCCCAGGGCCTGCCATACACCCAGATGCACTCACAGGTGCGCAATAATTGCAGTTATACGAGAGGCTGCCAAGCCGAGCGTGTGCCATATTTTTGGAAGTCGAGTGAACAAAATTATGTAGTGATTGTCCTCATGCTGTGGTTGTTTGGATCACTAAAAATCATATCCTTTATTTCCATGGGTTTTACAATAATATTCTAAAACGAATTATTGGTTTTTAATACATGTTCCTGTTTTCAATCTAAATAGCGGATCACAAGTGAAAGGTGGATTACGATGAGAAAACTTGGAAGAGCTGCAATTGATGAGTGCTGGTGCCATGCCGCAGGTGCGCTACTATGCGCAGCAGATGGGCAGCGTGCGGCACCTGCTCCAGGACCTCACCCTGCCCCTGCTCAGCATTTTCAGCGGCAGCGGCTTTGACCGGGTGGTGCAGGACGCGCTGAGCCATGGGCCGCAGGAGATTGAGGACCTGTGGCTCAGGTGAGGGGGCGAATTTTGATATAATAGACTATAGGATATATACATTTTTATAGTATAATTGTTACAAAAATACCCTTGAGGTGGGGGGCATATGTATAAATAGGGATGAGAGGGGCGCGCTGAGTGAGACTAGGATGGGGTGGCAGGTATGATGAGTGTGGTGGCCAGCTCGGCCATTTGGATGTCGGCATCGCTGTACCAGCCCGCTCCCCAGCTTGAGTAGCAACTTGAGCAAGGGGGGGCAAACCCGAACACACTCACCAGACCCATGTCACATTCTTTCAACCACCCAGGCTTTCTGTAAACCTGATCGTGTCTCCACCCCCCCGCCTCACAGGTACTTTTGCGTGAGCACCAATCTAAGCAAAGGGGAGCAGAGCATCCACGAGCGGGGCTGCGTGTGGCGCCTGGTGCGCGCCTCAATGACCATCGTGGGCCTGGTGCCTCCAGTCATTGAGAATGGCGACCTGCTGGTTGATGGCGGGTACCTAAACAACGTGCCGGTGGATGTCATGCGCAGCCTGGGAGTGGACTCGGGTGAGCAAGCGCCCTAACCCTTAACCCTTAACCCTAACAATGTGCGGGTGGATGTCATGCGCAGCCTCGGAGTGGACTCGGGTGAGCAAGCGCCCTAACCCTATACCCTAAACCCTATCAAATTACCAATGGATTTCATGCGCAGCCTGGGAGTGGGCTCTGGTGCACGCTTGCCCTTGGACCCCTGATCCAAGCTCCTGACCTGGTAGTGGTAGATTTTGAGAAATGTGCTGGCAGACCGATGTGGCTGCTGACCTAGACCCTGGACCCTAGACCCTAAATCTCAGAGTCTATATATCTTCCTAAAGGAGAAATTGAGTACATACGGTAACATGCACAATAGGCCACACACCCAGGTTTCCAGCCACCTACTGCTGGTGCAGTGGTTGTGATTGATTTTGGCTGTGGGTTGGATCATGGTTGATGTTGAGTGTGCAATGATTGTTGTTTTGGCTGTGCAGTGATTGTTGTTGATGTTGAGGACAAGGACAACAGCGCGTGGACCAACCTCACACCCTACGATGGCGGCCTCAGCGGCTGGCGACTGCTGTGGGACAGGTGGTGCCCCATACCCAGCCTCAGGTGCGCTCCCCAACTTCAGAGCATGCTAGCCATGGGCCATGTGTGGCATTTACAGCAAATTGGTCAGTGCTTAATGTTGGAATTTCAAACTGCAGGATGGAAGTTCAGGGGTGTGCACCTGTGTGGCACCTGACTGGCGAACCCACCACTCCTCCCCCCTGTCACAACCTGCGCTTACATTACCGATGTGGTTGCATAAACAGAACTCACCAGAATGGTGTCCTGGTGTCGTGGCATTGTAGCTTTGTTTTTCAGCCCGTGTACAGGCACACGTGGTCCCCATCTCCCTCACTCTTGTCCATCAACAGTAGTCCTGATAATAAGATCATATAGTATATTATGATTACCCCTTACATATTACTCCAAGTATATCCCCATCGCCCTCACCCTTGCCCCTCCCTTGTCCGCCAGGAACAACATCAAGCTCCCCGGGTACACCCAGATTGTCAACGCGCTCACCTGGATGAGCCACGTGCAGAACCTGAAGCGCGTCAGCCGCGAGTTCCGCATCGACCTCTACCTGCAGCCGCCTGTGCAGCACTTCAGGCTCATGGACTACCACCTCATGGACAGGATTGTAAAGGATGCGCACAGGTGGGGGTGAGGGGAGCGGGTGGGGGTGGGGGGCAGCCAGGGGGTGGGGGGACTGGACATACGCAAGGATGGCAACTGTTTTTGTAAAGATTCATTTATGTAAAATCAGTTGCGTGGGATCAATGGGTGGAAACAGTGCCAGGAAAGAGCTGCCTGGGGCTGCATATGCAAGACTGCTGCCAATCTGGCTGTATGGCTGGAATGCATGTAACTAACTAGCAAAGTAGTTAAAAATATATCATAACTAAAAATGGAATTTAAATTGGTGCGCCTGCAGGTACGCGTGGAGCACCCTGAGCGCGTGGCAGAGCCAGCAGATCATGAGCCAGCAGGGTGTGGCAACCGCCGCCGAGCCGCAGCTGAAGAGCGCAGGCAAGCGCTTCAGCCGGAGCATCTCGTGCATGACGCAGCTGCAGGCCAAGCAGGCGTGGGGGGAGAGCGATGGCGACTCGGATGCGGACGAGCTGGCCATGCTGGAGTGAGTGCTTGGTGACAGTGGCAAAACTTAATTTTACTAGTTGAACACCCTACTCCTGCTGCAGTGGTTGGCAAATGACGGCTCATCAGCATAATATCTGAGTGTGAATAGCATGGGGCTGGAAGTAGTGGGGGTCACATGCACCTCCCTATGTATACATGCAGGAGTAGTGCATGGGTTATTTTGCTTGGTTGCCTCGCCTCCTGCAGGTAGCTCACCACATTACCCACATATATTGCCCATTTCAATGTCTGCGTGACCACTGTTTTTTTGTGCTGACAATGTGCCACACCTACCCTGCAGGCCTGATCTCCCAATCCCGGATGTCACCACAACCGCGACCCAACTCGGCACGTCAAATGCCAACCCAGACCCCATGTCGGAACTGCGCCAGTCGAGTGCAGCGGGTGGTGAAGGAGGCGGCCTGCACAGGAACCCCTACAGCTCGGCAGGCATTGCAACAGGTAACACATGGACCAGCTTTTGGAAGCCCTGACCATGTGCATGGCTTCCCTCTGCACCTTATCCTCGATGCCATCCCCTGCCACCTCAGTGCCTGCTGTGGACACAATTGCATGGAGCGTCAGAGCAACATACCCTGCAGACAAAGAAAGCGTGGGAGAAAAAGGCTCAGCCTTCATAAATCCTTTATAATTGTGCTGTTTGTTGCTAGCAGGGAACTTCAGCATTGTTGGTCCAGTGGCGCTGCCCAGCTACCGAGACGCCACGCCTGCACGCGCCGCCAGCACCCCCCTCCCGCGCCATTCACATGGAGATCACTCCCTTGTTGCGGGGATCAAGTTCAACGCGCAGTCCCAGCATGACCTGCTCCAGCTGCTGCCAGAGGGCATCACCCAGTCTGGCGTGAGCAATGCGGGTGGCCTCATCGATGACCTCCAGACCCTAAACAAGGATATGCTCCCGAGGGCGGCCACAGCCAATGAGCTGAGGCTGGGCGGGAGCAGGATCGGCTGCCTGGCGGGCTCAGCACCTGTCTCTGAGGAGCTCTCCCTGGTGACGTTCCAGGGGAGGCACCACGACGTCCTTGCGGAGCGCAGCGCCAGCGAAGGGCTTGCAGACGCATGCAATGGAGGCGATGCTGCACAGGCGTTCCATGGCTTTGCCACGCAGCATGCGGGCGCAGACGCTGGCAATGGCCCCGGCAGCCGGCAACGTGAAGCAGCAGCAGCAGCAGCAGCAGCAGCTGATCATGCAAGCAGCATGCAGGAAGAGGATGCGTCTTCAGGCGGGGCGGAGGCGAGTGACAGCAACAGCGGTGGGTCGCTTGCGAGCAGCAGCCAATCCGCAACAACCAACAGCCGGCGGTCATCTGCCTCGTTCAAGGGGTTTGCAAATCACGTGAATACGCGGCAAAACTCGGTGTGATGTCCACGACACTGTGTGACAGCTGCCAGCTGCGTACCAAGAGGAAGAACTTCTTGATATGATAGCATTGCGAGGAATTAAGTACGGGTCAGTCCTGCAGCCAGTTTTGCAAGCTCTATTTACATGTATTACTCATGGATTGATTTGCGCATCAAAACATGGGGATCCATCATTTCGCGCTGAACAATATTGGCCACTCTCTGTTTACAGCACAACTGATCAATGAAATTATCGAGATGTCATGTACAGTGTTACATAACGCAATAGGCCAGCCACTTGAAAAGGAGTTGCCTAGACTGTTAACTTAATAAGGTGCCCCATAGTATTAATAGTAACTTAAAAGTCAGCCTTTTCTATTTGTTAGTAGGTACTAATTACTAACAATTGTTATAACTGGTGACCACCGGTACTATTAGTAATGGGGCCCGGGTTGAGCAACAAGTATTGAGCAATTTCCCCATGTGATATGCCATGAGGTTCTTGGTGCATTAGGCACCCTACTAGGCATATTAAGCAAGCTGCCCCGCCCTGAAAAGGCCAGCCAGCGATACACTACTAGTCATAGGGTGTAAAAAGACATGCTCAGCAGTACATAGCTTAAGAAAGACACACACACACACACGCTCTCCGGGTATTATCCAATGCTTTTAGCCCCATTGGATAATACCACCACCCCTGAAGAGAACTATAGTCCAACAGCTGAATGCTACGCTGCGCATTGTTCAGCTGCAGTTCTATAGAGTATACATGTTCAACTGGTATATTCTCTCCCTATATATATGCTCTCACCACACTCACATCTCCACAGTGCTGCACTAGTCAAACGAAATGGGAAACGAGCCAAAATTAGCATGTTCCTAAGTGGATCCATGGTCGGTGATGCCCTAAAGCAATCAGTTCAAGGTCTGACCTTGGCCCAAGTAAGGGAAACACATCACAGTAGAAAAATGGGCAAATGCGCAACACATGAAATTTAGGGCAATGAAATGTGGGACATAAAATAAAAAATAAGAGGGGAAGATCTGACTGCTGTATACAAAACGACACCCAGGTATGGGTGCACATACAGGAGCCGCAGCATCCAGCCCTTTCACGCTCCCGCTCCCTCTGCAGCAAAGTAGACGATTTCCTGGAGCCTCAGCCCTGGGGATAGTGGTGCGAGTGCTATGAGCTACTGGTTCAGGGCTTTGGTGACGACAGCTTGGGCGAAGCCTTTGGTGAAGCCTTGGGTGAGTGCTTGGGAGAAGGCTTGGGTGAGTGCTTGGGTGAGGGCTTTGGTGACGCCTTTGGCGATGGCTTGGGAGAAGGCTTGGGTGAGGGCTTTGGTGAGGGCTTTGGTGATGCCTTGGGTGAGAACTTGGGAGAAGGCTTTGGTGAAGCCTTGGGTGAGGGCTTGGGTGATGCCTTAGGTGATTTGGAAGAAGGCTTAGGTGATTTGGAAGTTGTGGGCTTAGGAGAACCATTCTTGCCACCGACCACAGGCAGGCCCAGGGACTCAGCACTCTGGTAATTGCGCTGTGAAAAAGCGTGCGCTGCAAAGAAACACAGCAAAGCGCACGTTAATGGCTAGGATTACATAATGGATGTAGGGCATGGCATATTTTGACACAATGTGCCATGTCAATTTTTTATTTTTACTATACGGTAGTAAAAGGAATGCTGAGACAGTACATTAATGGACAGCACTGAGCAGCATGTGAACATAATGGGTATCTCTGCACCAGAAGTTTGACGGCCAAATTTTCCAGGAACTTTCATCCAAAGGTTGTCAATGCATGCTTTCAAGCTCATTGCCACATCGCCAAGCACAGCTCTGTTGCAGGCTTTTATCAAGTGCATCCTGCTCTGCAATATCCATGGCACAGAACATACCTTGCATCTCTTCAATCTCAGTCTTGTTCCCAGTGTACATATCCAGGGACTGTGTGAACAGCATGGCCAGCTCTGGCTTGTCCCCAGCATCCACAGACTCGTCAAAGTATGGAATCACATCTGTGATGACGTCATGGCCATCTGCCCCAATGCTCTTGGTGGACCTGCCTCTCGCGGGCGCGAAATTGCGCTTGGACTTGAAGTCACGGGGGCCCTTGCGGGAGGTGATGACGTTGTGTAGGACAACCTGCAAGGCACACATGATCATATGTCAAGAGGATTCAGGCACCAAGCATCATGCATGCAGTACACACACACGTGTCTGGCCATCCGATGTCTTTCCACCAGCATTCCAAGGCCCAAGCATGCTTTTCAATCAGGCACAAAGACATGCCTACAACCCTGGTTTCCTGCTCATATGCAAATGCTGCACTACATCTGCGCTGTGCCACTCACCACTTGCCCATCTTCTGCCAGCACCGCAACATCAAGAGGGGCAGTCAGCCCCACGGCTCCGGGCCCTGCAATGTACCACATTGCGCTGTACCCATCCTTCATGCGGTTCCACGTGCTGCTGCCACCCCGCCTGATGCCCACGGCGTTGATCTGGCCCCACCCAGCCGCCAGCTTGACCGAGATGGCGATGTAGTACTTGCTGGTGAAGATGAGGCGTACAGTCAGCACGTTCTTCTTGGGGCACTCCACGCGCCGGTACTTCATGTCCATGATACCCAGCCTGGTGTCAGCAACCTGCGTGCAATTCCAGCAGCGGTGTTGGTGCGGGTATACACAGCATGGCGCTGTGATGTGAGTTTGGTCCAAACCTTGGGCTCTGGTGGTACAGGGCGGTTCGTGGCAGTCCCAGCATCTCATTGCATGGCCATGCAGTTCCTATCACATGCCTGCCCTAGGTGCGATGCGCAGCTGCCCCATGTGGGCCACGAAGCGAGCCATGATTCTGCTACGCAAACCTTGGAAATAGAAGCACAGCGTAGCTATGCTGCAAGTGAAATTACCTCATTGTAGACAACCTTCGCCAGGTCAACATGGTGCTTGCTGCACTCTGGGCAGTAGTCGGGCACATACAGGAAGTAGCTCTTCTTGGAGTCCTTGCACATTTTCTGCAGGCCAAGGGGGGGTGCGTCACAAACACAGCCAAGAGACAGCACAGTGGGTGATGGGAAATCCAGCAGTGGGCCACCGCAGGCACACCGCAGGGCACCCACGTGCTTACCGCCCGCTACCCAACCCAGCTTGCATACAAGTGTGGTAGACAGAGCATTCGCGCCACAAAGTAGGGGTGCCAGCAGCAAGTAAACACATATGCACAACGTACCTTGCCCCACCGAAGGGTTTCCTTGCATTGCAGCTCAAGGCACACCCTGCGCGACACGACTTGTATCAGCGGCGAAACACTTCCCTGTAATATGTCTGCAGGCGTGGCCGAGGCGTGCAGTATGGCGTATATTTTGGGCTAGCTGCACCATGGGTAGCGCACTCACCCGCAACCTGCAGAAGGCCCGTATCTGAAAGGGTTCTTTGGTCCCAGGGCAGCCACTTGCCAGAAAGGCCACTGTTGCTGAGGGATCTCGCCAAACTGGCACGCGCCCTGCGGGAGCACAAACACCAGATCAACAGGGGACAGGTTGCAAATGCCCACCAGACTATGTGCCCTGCACATAAGGAAGAGTCCTTGCAGCAGTTTAAAGCTATACACTTCCCCGGGCTGCTGCCACTAGACTAGGCCTAACACACAGAGACCACTTGTGGCACTGTGTGGTATGTGCGTGCACAGTCCGGTGCTACATGTGCACAGGCTGGCGTGTTGCTATGCCGCAGTCTTGCAGCGCACAAAGTGGCCGGCCCTATAGGTCTCTAGTAGAGACTCTCTATCCACCAAAGTCTTGCCTGTACCAGTACCGTGTAACACTGCCAATGCGTGCGCGTGCGGAACGACACCCTGTTCCTGGCTGGGTGACGTCAACCGCCCACCACATCACCTCGCTCGCAGACTCACCGTCAGCATCCCAGGTTGCACGACCTTCTTGTTGGTGCCTCCATACCACGTGGATATGCCCGAATACCAAGGGCTGAGAGGCGCGGTCGCTTGCGCAGCCAACACCAGCGTGGCGAGAGTTGCTAGGAGAGTGAACATGGTGGCGCTTGAGCTTGACTGCCTGGAAGCAGTGACCACACCAGTCAATCGGGCTTCGCAGTCGTTCCAAACGTTTAGCGAAGGGTTGATACGCTCGAAAACCAAGAAGCGGGTGAGGGGCAAAGCAGGGAATGCAACATCCGTCCTTACAACATCGGAACGGTAGCTGGTCACGGCAGGTCTGACAGCGGAAACATCCACCTCCTCTGCACACTGACGCTGCCACTTTCTAGTGCACCACCGTGCACCTAGTTAACTTCTGTTACCAGAGACATTCTACTGTGCACTGCAGCCTCCTCGGTCTCCAAATGCCTTGATGAGGCCTATTTGGATGTTGCCACATGTCGTGACAATGCATGCCGGTCCGTACCTCTGTTTCGGCCGACACCGCGCTTTTTCGATACCGAGTCGCCGACAGTGGCGTCAGAAAAGTTTTTTACAGGCTAGCACGAAGTGCAGCAAAGCGGCAGTCTTCACTGCGCTCTTTGTCAACCCAAAAGTGCCTAGCTACACTGGCATGCGCAGTCACTCGGCTGCTACACACGAGTCTCTTGCGAACAACGACAATTGCGAGAAGAGTATGACCACAACTGACAGAGTGCGAAGCTTTGCGCCCTGCATACGTTATTGCCGTAACGAAACGTCGACGAATGCTGATGCTGAGCCGCAAGGTTGCGGCCAACAACGTTGCAGAGAGGGCTGCTGCAGCACTGACGGGCTGCAGCAGCCTGGCCCGACGTTTGCCGGGAGAATTACGGGGCGTCTTGCCAGCGTGGCATATGCCGGCCAGTCAAAGGACGCCACGCCGGCAGGACCCTTCTCATCACAGCCGTGTAGTTTCCGCAGGCAGTTATTTCAGTGCGACATACAGTCGATGGGGGATGATAGTGTCACGCAAGCGAGGACGGTGCCGCACATATGCGGTCGACAGTCGGACTTCAGGCGGCATCCGGCGGCCAGTCGGTCTGTGAGCCCTCTTGTTGGGGACACGGTTTGGGGGGTTGACGAGAAAATTTCGTGTTTCCTTTTTCTAGCAAGCTTGATCATCAAGTTAGGTTTAGGCCCTAGATTAGGGTTTGCCAGCATAGATCTGACCGCCTATGAAAGCTTGCCACATTTTCACAAGGTGGGTGGGGTTGCCAGGAGGGCTTGCTGATTGCAGTCACTCAGCAAGGCTTTGTAAAGGGTCAGCATAGACACCTGTTCCAGCAGCGCCTCGCCGCGTAACCACAAAGTTTAACGGATAGTGGATGCAATGCTAATCATTTTATTCACCGGTTGGGCAAAGCAAGCCTGTGTACTTTTTAATTTGTCATGTACCGTTGTGTGTGGGAACATTCTGAGTTGTTGCCTTTCTAAATTCAACAATCAGGGAGCAGTGTACAACAGTGTGTAATTACTCATGGCATTGCCATAGACCAGGAATTGTACTATCTTATCATGATGATCTCGCAACGGTTACAAAGACACATCTGGATTTCAAGGAACATCTTGTGGCGCCACAAAAAAAATTGGCACGATAATATGCACCCACGTAGCACTTCTTAGTATAGCACACTAAATATCGTCATAATGCATGCAGTTTCTAAACGATACCCAGTGGTGATCCCTTGCAAAGACCCTCACACTACATTGCCGAACTCCGTGCACATGCACTGAATATTTGTGGCTACAAAACAAATGCTGCAACAGGACCTGGTGCAAAAGATAAACAGCAATGACTACTCACGTAACGCAAAACTGTGCAAAAACATTAGAACGGTACAACAAATTCTGCGCTGATTTGAACTACCCCTCCCAATAGTGACAATCAAATAATTTTGTGAAGTGTGAAACAATGCTATACCACTGCCACCAAAATCTGGTACATTAAAACACAGTCAGTGCTCCACATCTTGGTCAATAAAATCAGACAAAAATACTAGTGTGACATTAAAGAGCTACCCGCATGAATAAAGGTACACACTTCCAAGTGCTGTCAAGAACAGTTATAAAACGTGCCCTTACTACGCCACTGAAAGCAAGGATGGCGCAATGCCCCAAAGCATGCGCCCAATCACCCGATGATCCCAGCTTTGAACACCTTCTCTGCCGATGTAGCATTCCCTACAGGAAACTGCACATCGGACAAGTAATCTCCCGCACCGCCACCAGTGATCACGCCGTATGCAGTGACCTGTAGACATGTGCACACAGATAGGTTAGCGACAAATACAGCCATCACTATACAATGTGCATGCACACACAATGTGCACATGCAATGCCGTAGAGCCACATCAGACAGTCTCCCATCCTCCTTTCAAAAAAATGATATATGCAGCAGTTAACTGCTTACTTGCATGCCGCACCAACCATGCACCTCTACGCCAAGGACACACACACTTGCTGCGCCAGAGAAGGCAATGAAAAGCAATGGGAGGCAACATGAAAGCATTATCCAGAATTAGGGAGCAGAAACACCATGCACTGCTGCAGATGATCATGATATGGCAACAGCTTCCATATGCGGACACGCACCGTTTCATTACGGTCATTGGTAATCCGCACGTCGATTGCGCCTGAAGGGAGCTGGACGCCATTCAGGGTCCACCGCGTGGAATAGGAGTTGGACAGCGACGAAAAGTCTGAGGCTCCTGGCGGCTTGATGGCAACAGCCTGCACAGTGCCACTGCCAGCCACGTTCTGCAGAAACCATAAATGGTTGTCAGTCAGTTGCTGTGTGGGTTTGCCCAGTAGCTACCCCCTTTGTGCATGCGCCCAGCGCAAACCAGCACAAAACATGCGGCAGCAGCTGGGCTATTAAAAGATGTGGCTGTGTAACCTTACAGGCAGCAGACTGGCAGGCACGGCGCGAGCACACAACCTCTATTACTCTACAGCAGATTTTCCACCAAGCATGCCTCCCATGGTCAGTACTGAGGACACAATATTAACACCTTCAGAACCACATGCGGCTTCTCAATGTACACGTGTTTGCCTTTGCACGTACCTTGATTGTCAGTGCAAGGTAGAATATCTGCCTGTCAATAACCCTGACAGAGATATTGGTCCCAGGATTGCACTCGATCCGGCGGAACTTCATGTCGATGATGCCCAGTGTAGAGTCAGCAATCTGCACACAATTGAGGCATTGAGGCATGATCAGATGTCCTTTGCGCATTACCTACATCCCTATGTGCAGGCCAGCACATGGTATGGGACCGTGGTCAGCAATCACCCAGCAATGAAATGGCAGACCCAATAGAAACAACAGCAATGCAACCTTGACGAGCAGGGGCAGTGTCAGGTTGCAACCTACCTGCTTGTACACGAGCTGCTGCAGATCAATGTGGTTGGTTTCACACTCTGCGACGCAAAGGACCATCGACATCAATAAGGATCTCATTGCAGGTAGCATGATCACAATGATTGCTGTCAAGTGCACCAGCTTGCAGCTTGTGAAAGACAGTGCGCCAGCAATATAAGCAACGCAACCGTACCTGGGCAGTAGTCAGGAATCATGACAGCAATTGATGGAGCACCGGGGATGCAGGCAGGCTTCTTCCACCGCAGCGTCTCCACGCACTGTATCTCAAAACACAGCCCGCAACCGTGTGTGTTGACCCCCTGGACGAATGGGCTGTTGGGAGAAATAGCTGCAATCTGCGAAAGAGGGTGGTTGTCACTAACCTCAGGGTTATCCCGCAGAAGCGTTGCCAATGGCTGACATGAAGCACTTCCACGGGGTGTACAAGGTAAGGGTTTTTGGTAGGGTTTTTTAATAGGTTTCTGGCTTCATGCCAGGTATGTGTACGATGAGGACATGAAGCAACAGAAAGCTCAGTGTCGGCAGTGCAACATAACTCACAACACCGTACCTGCCAGTAGGGGAACTGGTCCCTTGGCAAGTCACCAAACTGGCACCACCCATCAATGGTTCCAGGCTGCGGAGTGCTCAGATCTGTGCCTCCATACCAGGTGGATATGCCAGTTATCCAGTCACTGAGGGGAACCTGTGCTGAGCCGCCAGCAGCGAAAGTCAAGGCAAGCAAGACGGCCAATGCCGTGGCCGACCTCATTGGCGCCATGGCGATGGGAAGCGAGTCGAGGTCTCGAAACCTGCAGAAAAACCACCATTCAGCAAAGCCTAATTATACTACAAAAAGGGTTAAGGTAGTAGCGTTGAGCCACTGCCCTCCCCTGTGGTGGCGTGCATGACAGACAAAGACACGTCGATATCGCACCCACGATTCAAACTAGGTTTCTGCACAATAATGCCCACAAGGACCTTTCCTCGCAGATAAATGCGTTTTGAAAGAAGATGATTGACCCAAAGAGTGGGCGTTGTGCGCATCTGTGAAACGTGCGTGCCGTGGACAACCCGTAGGACCGTACTGCACAAGCTACCCGCCAAAAATTGGCATGCAAGTGTACTGTTAACCGTTGCGAAGTATGGACCAACCTTACTACCTGAAAGACAAGAATAGTGACATACCTGCTCCAAGCCTGATGTTTAGCTGAACCACGAAGGCAGGCGAGTCTGCTTGCGATTGCAGGGTACAAGCTGCTGCAGAATGTGGAGGAACAAGTTGCAGGGCTGTGACCACTAGCGACACCTCAAAACAGGTTGCACCCAGACTGTGAAAGGAGGTACTTGCACACGAGCTGTTGTAGAATGCTGCCAACAGCGGCTAACAGTGCCTTAAGTAGCACTGGCAGACCACACAACAAATGCGAATGGGGTTGATCACGACTTGGTCAAAACCATTCGAGAGCTATGGCAGTCTCTGGCACAGGCACAACTGGCATGTGCTGCCACGCTGGACACGCACGTGCCTTGAGGGACGACATGGAGGGTCGACCCATCCAAGAAAAAAGGTCTGGACCAGAATCGTGATTTTGTTGGGTGCCCACAAGCTCGGGAGTCTGTCTGCCACACAGCCCTTGGTTGCACCCATGCAATGCACCCATGGCACTCTTCATGCTGCACCAGACTAGCCCAGGCCCAGCAGAACCCTAAATGTTTGCAAAGGTGGCTCACCTTATCAAGCGGCCAAATCCAGGCAAGCCATGGCCATGTGGACCTCCCTCGCCCACAATGAAGCCACAGGGGACGCCGTGCTCCCGCGGATTGAGCCATGCCCTGCCACAAGCCGCTGTGTGCATGGGCCTGCACTCACAAGCAGTGGGTGAAAGTGACGCAACCCAGTCAACGCATGGCACTTTTGCCCTGTCCTGTATTGGCTGAGCTGCAAGGACCTCGCTCCATTCCGGCCTGGTGCTGCTGCAAGGACTCCAGGGCACGTTGCCGAAGCTGCTGCATCAAGTCAAGAGGCTCTTCTGCTGCTGTTGCTGGAGTTGGGAGTGGGTGGATTCGCGTGGCTGGCAGATTGCTGGTGCTGTCCTCATGGGTGTGTCCCGATGCCAAATCATGCGCATGCCCTAGCGACACTGGCGAGGTTTTGTCATGACGGAGGCGTTTGCTCTTGCTCCTCTTCTTGTGGCGTCTGCGCTTGGAGTGCTTGGAGTGCTTGCTAGAATCTGGACTCTTGCTGGACCTCGAGGAGTTGCTGCGCCTGCCACGCTGGGTGTCTGGCTCAGGACAAATATCTTCTTCAATTCTGTGCTCGGGTGCAGGTGCTGCCGCGCTGCCTGGTCCACTTCTGTCAACACTTGCATTGCGGCGGCTGTGCTGATAGGACAACTGCAACAGATCGGCATACCCTTCACTGCCAGATCCGCCTGGTGAATTGGGTCCCTCTCCTGTCACTGATGATGAGGGTGTGCCAGAGCTGACTCCATTGGACAGCTGATTCTGACCTGGTTGTTGGGCTGCTCCTGAATCACGCTGTGCAGGCCCTGCAATGCCGGTAGCAAATGCTTGCAACTCAATGAATGTCTTAACAAATGAGTGTGGGTCATGTGCGCCCCATGCTCCTAGCTACAGCCACCTACCTTGCAGAACGCCAACAGTTGCTGATCGCACTGCTGCCTCTGCTCCAAACACCTTGAGATCGTAGGCTGTCATGGACACTCCTGCTGCCAAAAACCTGACAACCTCCACCGCAAATTGCTCCGCATTGTTGAAAAGGTAAGGTGCTGCAGCTTCGGATATGCCCTTCACCAGCAACTGCAACCACGCCAATTAATCAAATGGGAAGGATACATGCAAGCCAGTGAACGAGCAGCACACTATCCATTGCACAGCAATCGCGGTCCACCCACGGCACCAATATTGATGCCATTCATGAAACCCTACCATGGTGTCATCTTGCTGTAGTGTTGGTGCTTTTGCCTCCTTGGCAGTCGTTTGCTTCAACCTAGCACCACCCAGTGTCAGATCAGCACGGCCTCTGGCAGACAAAAGTTGAGGCTTGTGTAATGGCATGGCAATGGCGGTGGCGTATGCTTTGCACCATATTGTACTGCCACTGCCATACACAGAGCCGATTGAAACAAGCGGAAGAGTAGGAATCAACCCACAACTGTCAGTTGACTGTGCTACCTGCCATACTTCTGTGATTCAACAATCCGCTTGCAAAGGAGCACCATCGTCCCCATGACGTATTGTTTTACCATTGTGACATCGTCTTCAAGCAGCAAGGATTGCAACTCCCTTGTCATAAAGACGTCCATGTCACTGGGCAAAAACTGAACTCGTGCAAGCTTGGCCTCTGGCAACCTGGCAAGGTAATCAAGACAAATTAACCATTTGCCTTACCATGGGCTGGTAGAGACAGTGCATAGTGAGGCAAACGGGCTGGTAGAGACAGTGCACAGCACCCAAGAGCACATGGAAGTGCAGTGCAATGACCTATATTTGCGTGGCACGCAACTAACAAGTGCATGGCTGGAACCCTAGGGTAGGGTTTGCAGGGTTTGCAAGGTGGTGCCCCACACCAACCCATACCCAGGTGGCGGTGCATTGCTGCCGTCCGTTTGTCGCTGCAGGTACACTGAGCGTCGGCGACGATGGCTGACAGTCATTCGGAAAGCGGCGCTTCCAGCAGCGGTAGCATTTGGTCCAACACCTCCAACCACCTGCTCCCGTCTGAAGCAGGGAATGATACCGTGTCTGTGCAAGAACCTGTTTTGCGAAACTTTGCAGTTGATTTTAAGTCCATCCACACGCACCTGTAGGTGTTGTCATATATGATGGACTGATATTCCCTCTTGCAGAGTGGGCAACAAAAACGCTTTATCGCTTCCTCAGCGCTGCTGGTGCGCTGTGCTGCTGTCCACTCTCGTATACACTGCACAATAGGCCACCCTGGAGATTAGCACGGCACACTGGTGGTATCAACTTAGGTAGAAAAATCAGCCCTCTCTACCACCACCAACCCCACCACACCAACCCTCGCTCCATCACAAGGTTGATACAGGCGCCCGCCAGTGTGCACGCCAACATACTATGTTCACACATATGCGTGCTGACCTCGATGTGGAATCGATGGAAGCAGTTGTCAAGAAAAGCCTCCTCAGCCTCGTGAATCACTGTCAGGCATATTGAGCAAGTGTTGTGCCACTCTGTTTCTGTGTCCTCGACGGGTACAGGCTGCTCCTGGGCTATATTGCCAGAACCCATATCTCAAATTTAAGGGAGGAATATAAAAACGGCCTTGGCACTGTCTAGGTGAGTACTTGCACCGGTGCATGCATGGCATTCACTATGCATGCATATGCATTTGGAGGTGCTATCTCAGAGCAGGGACAGTCAGTGAGGCAGAAATGCGGTGTGCCTATGTGAGAACATGGCAGCTGGAGCAGTGTGCCTTTCTTTCTTATGTAGATAGCAGGAGCTGTTTTGCGGTGCAAATGGTCAGCAGGGGTAGATATGCAAAAATAACAAGGGGACAACAAGGGTTCATCGGAATCACTTGGTACAATGTGGGCACCCACACGCGTTGAAAATCGGCGTTCAATAGTTTAATACGGAGTGTTGCCAGAGTTTCACACACCGGTCTATCAGGGTTTACGGCACGGTTCTGCCTGTTGACTCGTCCATGCCGCACACATTCCGCAGCCTGTAGTCCCAACAAGTTGCCAGTCAGGGAGACAGATAACCCAATAATATTGCTAAGAAGGCGTATTTACAACTAGAGACATGGCAAGCATTATCCAGAAGTATGTGGAGGCGTGCAGGAACCCGGTGCTAGCCTACGACAGGGTACGGCGTTCCATTGTGGTAGAACCGTCAACCGCAAAGCCCTGTCGGGTGCAGCAGCACAACGCGAAGCACTACCATAGCACTCCCTGCCCAATTTTTGTCTTGCCCTACTCCTTTGTTAGGAGATCGGTCCCTGTGACAGCTTCTGCAGCACAGCCATTCCTACCACTTGGGCTGAACCAGTACTAACAGGGTTGCATTCTGCAGCTTGGAGAAGACAACGATGGAGACGTGGACCATGAAAAGAAGTTTTTCAACAAGAAGTTCATAGCTGCACTTGGTGCCGAATTCTTCGGGTTGCTGATTTTCCAGCTCTATGGAGGGGAGGTGCGCATCCAAGGCTTCTAACAACCTCTGAACACTCTGTGCAGTGAGCTATGTTGGTGACTGTCTTGTTGCTGGTATGCAGGCAGCAGACTACGTGGCAGCATACGGAAATGGTATCACACTGGCAGTACTTGGTGAGCTGATTGCAGTGCTGGTGGTCTAGGTCACAAAGTCAATGCAGGGTTTGCCGAGGAGCGAGTACAGGACTGCAATATGCAATTTGCGCTGTAACCCTTGCCAACAGGCCCCATTATGCAGTTCGAATATGGTGGAACGTGCAGTGTAAGCAATCTTGATAGTTCCCTACTACATTGATGGACTTAGTACCCCTTGCTGAGTACTATATCTCACTCACATTGCAAGCCCTGACTTGTTTGTATTGCCCCGCAGTGTACGCCACGGCGCACATTTCTGGGGGTCACCTTAATCCAGCTGTGACCCTTGCACAGTGCCTCACTGGGCACTTCCCCTGGGACAAAGGGCTTTGCTACATGGTGGCGCAATTCCTTGGCAGCATCTTTGGTTCTATCATGCAGGTAGGATGACTCATTGGGCCTGACTGTGCTTTAGCTGTTTGGAGCTCACTAGTGACCGGGAATGTCTTTGTCATGGCTTTGGCCTGCTGCCAGCTAGGTAACCATTACTGTATCGCAGGTTACCCTCGTACATGAAGTGACATTTGGTATGGGCAACGCTGGGCCAGGGTGCTTTACACACCTTGGTGGCGTGCACGTCACCGTGGGACAGCTCTTTGGATGGGAAACAATCATGACCTTCCTCCTCATCTGCGTGGTGTACTCAGTTGCAGTCACAAAGCCAGATTTTGGCAACATCGGGCCCATGGCAGTTGGATACACGCTGTTTGCTTCCGCCTTCATAGGTATGTTAAAAGTGTACAGGTTTTGCAATGCGGTCAACATGCAAAGGCCTTCATTTGCAATGCAATTGCTTAATGAGTGTCTGGACAGGCCACTTGTGGGTAACATGGCTAGGGATTGCAACATATGCATGCAACATCCTGCCATGCATGATACCGCCAGACAGATATGTTGCTGCCACCTTAATTTTTGGTCCTACTGCAGCATATGGTGTGTGCCAATGCATGCAGCATTGCAGTGAGACCCTAAGGGGTCTCACCAGCCCCCAATCATCTTGCTTTCAATGAATATGACATACATTTTGTCGGATATTTCTTTATACCTTCCTCACACTGTGAACCTCTCCTTATTCTTGCAGGTGGCCCCATGACGGGTGCAGCGCTGAATCCTGCGCGTGTGCTTGGTCCCACTCTGGTATTCAACTGCTACTGGAACACCTTCTTTGTGTACTTCTTTGCGCATGTCTTTGCCGCTATCCTGGCAGCGTTGATACAGATGCCGCTGTATGGCCCCGGTCCGCTATATGGATTAGACGTGAATGCAGCCAACGCACGCCCAAGGCGGGAGGTCGCGTTGTCTGCAGCGTCGCATTCAGAGGACCAGTCCCCAAGGCATACCAACACCAGCAACCTGCAGCGCTCCTCGCCAGGTGTCACAGCTCAATGGAAGCTCAGAGATGCACCCAGTGTATAAGCTGCTGCCAGGGGGGCAAGCCGGCTGCCCTGGGGGGCTGCTTGGGGACACAGGTTGCATCCACAGCTCTACAGCAGCCTAAAGGAAAGGTCAATTTTCTTGCTTTTCCTGGTGAATGCCATGCAGTGCAGATGAAAGTCTCCTGGCAGGACTCCGTGCTGCTCCTGCAGCATTGCCAACAGATTCATCACTGAACGAAGTTCTATTGATTATCATATTAGTGTTCAGATTTTATATTAATATCAATGACATAAATAATTAATGTTTTTTGCTTAAAACCCCAGGAAACCCACCGTTGGGGCCCCATTTTTGTATGATCATTGAACCTTGAGGCTCTGGCAGGCCCTGCAGTGCCCCTGCTGCCGCACAGGCATTGATTAGCATTGGTACATGTTGATACTTCAAGTGAGTCACTGCCGTGTGAGTTGCAGAGTTGCAGAGCTGAGCGTTACATTACTGGTCAATCAATGATTTTGAATTGAGTCTCTCCGTTATGGACACTGTCTACTGAGTACATGCAAAGAATTAGTAATAGCTGTTAGTAAATATCTCAATGAGGGAAGTGCAAAATCAATTGCAATGGACAGCAATCTTGGAGCCAAGCGTCTGGTTTACAACCCAATTGAACTTCCAAATTTCAAGACAAGGCTTGGCTGCTTGGCGCTGGATCAAATTGATGCAAATGCAGGCTATTGACAACTACATGAGCAGAGGCATATTGCGTACATTAAGCCACCATTGTAAACTAATGAGAGAGCGCCACTGATGAACTAAATGAGATGTGAAGTCCCGGCTAGTAGCTATTCTGCACATCAGTGTTGGTATCATTTTGAAAAAGGAAACAAACAAAATGTTCGCTCCGATACACTGACGGCGGCACACCACGACCAGCAATGTTAAAAATACAAACAGGCAGGGCAGCAGTTAGGAAACATGGCGCAGCACCTAACTTATGGCATAGCTCTGATTAATTACTAGACGGTCCGTCGGTGTATGAGTCGCGGGGGGCAAAAAACGGCAGTGATTAAGCGGGGAAGAGTGCAGTATGAGTTGATAGGCTGAGCTGATGTGGCAGTGGGTGGCAAAGCAAGGCTGGCAGGCTGAGCCGAGGTACCGGGGGGCGGCAATGGCGGGTGCAGACTGGGGCGGGGCTGCTGGCTGCGGGATGAAGCTGGGGTAGCGGAGGGCACATGGCACCAGTGACCTGACTACAACGCTGACGCCTGAGAACCACACTTCACATTGCAGCAGGGCGGTTGCATGTTCAGTGATTTGATACAATTGCAATAGTGTCACGTAGTGCACAGTTCTACTATACGGCGCGCCAGTATAATACATATTCGGTTGGGTTGTGTAAACTAATGAAAAAGCGCCACTGATAAACTGAATAAAATCTGAAGTCCCAGCCATCCTGCACCTAGCTGGGCCATTGGAGCCGGTCTTTTTTGCTAGGATTCAATTATCATCTTTAACGCTCAGGGCGCAGGCAAAAATATACTATTAGATAAACATGTCGAACATCTTCGGAGCCTCGCCTCAAGAACTGCAGAATTTAATTCAGGCTGAAGCTGTGAGATGGCTGCTGCACCTGCTAGGGCATTGTTAGAGCACTTCGATGCCAATCAACGCCTGCAGAGCAGCATGCCAACATCAGTGTTGTGACTAATTTTGAACATTTGTAAAAACAATCAAAACCCAATGCATTAGCACTTGCAGTCAAAAGAAACTTGCAGCAGTGTTCAGCTGCACAATACTGAACCTAAGACATGAACCAGTGTGGTGTCATCTGCTGCAGATGCCCTACCTGGCATCATTGCCGAGGCACATCACTGGTGGTGCGCCATGGCTGCGGCGCACACAGCATTAATAGACTCCTCACTTTGGGCTGTGTCGGGAGGCTTCAATTTCGGATCCTGGTTGAACTGGAAGACCTCCTCATGCAGCCTCATCCACCGGTGCCGCATGAGCTCTTCTGTGGTTGGCCGCTGGGCGGGGTCCACTGTCAGTATTTCATGAAGCATGTCCAGGCAGTCTTGCGACACCGGTGGGCTAGGCGGCACTTGGTAATCTGCTTCCAGTATACGTTTAAACTGTAGTCTCCTGCATGAGCCAGCAAGTGCGCCAATGACATCTCTGCATCTAAAAGCATACGATGGTGAAAATTAATGTGACAGAGCAGATTGAGGGACTCCAAAGCGAAGCATGATTGCATACAGTTTGTTTTGGCTGTCGAGCTATGCAGGGAGAATAAAGGTCTGCAAAGACAATCACGCTTTCACTGAAGTAGTACATATTCACGCACATGTCCAGGGGGGCATCGCTTGGTCGCTCAAAGGGGTAGCTGGCAAAAAGCATGACGTACAGGACCACGCCACACGACCATACGTCTGCTTTTCTTGCCGTCATAAGGCCTCCCCCCGCGCACCACCTGGCAATGCACACATGGTTCAAGGTGGGAAAATGCACAACCAGCATCATCAGGTCGAAAATGCACAACCAGCATCATCAGCTCGTAAAGAGCCCTGTGATGGTACATACTGAATCATAGGGCACCCGGCAACCATGCAAGATATACAGAGCTACCTCCATGTTACATGCATGCTGGTGGGGCACAGAACTTATCCCCTGTATCGCATGCAAAACAAAACTGTGGTGGTGCATCACATAATGCTGCGTATTGGATTGGACCAGGGTGCAAACTTGCCTCAGGTGCCATGTAAGCTACAGTGCCTGCCCTGCTCCTTGGTGCAGAGTCAAGCTCTCCCTTGGCATATCCAAAGTCAGCAATTTTCAGCGTGTAAAATCGGTCTTGGCCCCTCAATTGCACGTCACAAAGCAGCAAGTTCTCTGTTTTGATGTCCCTATTCGTCACTCCCTTCTTGTGGCAATAATCCAGTCCCAGGACCAGCTGCTGAAAGTAATATCGAGCTTTGTCTTCTGGCAGACCATTCCTATTCACAATGTGGAACAGGTCTCCAGCATCACAATACTCCATGGCTATGCCCAGGTGGCTCTCTGCAAAACAGAGCAGGGGGATGCAAAACCCTGGTTTCTGCATTTTCACCATATCATGGACCACGGGGTGGAACAACCACATCACGTTGCTGTGCGGCCCAAAACACATTCTCCATGCAAATCTTGCGGCATAGCAGTGAATGCACTGCCAACAAGCACCTAGGGATGCACTGGTACTTGGGAGTTACACACCCATTTGTAGCATGGACATACCTGTAAGGAACGCTTCAGTGAATTGCACCACATGTGGGTGATGCAATTTTCGCAAAGATTTTATCTCCCTGGGCACATGTCTGTCCACTCGCCCTTTGGGAATAAACTTTGCTGCGTAGCGTTGTTGTGTGGTTGTTTGCTTGACCAGCAGCACGGTGCCAAATGCTCCTTTCCCCAAGTACCCCACAAACTCATATCCAGACCCCTGTAACGATGGGAGGATTGGAGGATCATCTTGTGCGTCTGCCATTCCGCTGTCACACTCTTAGACCTGGAAAAAAAGGGCAAAGTCGCTTAAGGTTGAGCTGAGTTTGCCTACACACATACGCCATTGCACTGGTTGGATCCATGAGGTAATCACGACCAGATGGCACTGATGTTGTTGCCTGTACAGAAAACAACAAATGGAGCATGCAAACGGCATCATGGCATCATGCATGCTATCATTCTGAGATTGCTGCACCAACCAGCCCAGTCCTGGCAATGTCAGCGCATTTAAATCACTGGCATTAAAATCACTGTCATGGTACCTCAATCACATAACAGAAAGCTGCCGCATGTGGCTCTGACCCTCTCTATTGTGTGCTGTCCTATCAAATGGTCTTGGGTATCATATCGTCTGACATGCCCCCAACGCAGCCTGAATGCCTAGAATAAGTAGTCTTCCACTTGCAGTTGTATGCATCGTTAGCAACGGAAAATGGCAATCATTGATACCCCACATAACGCCCTTACAAACCATTACAAAAAAGAAAAACGTCACACTCGCCAAGCTTGGAGACTTTTTACTTCTTTTTACAAACATGCCACCCCGATATGAACCCTACAATAGGGCAACTCGAACGTGAAAGCTACATCTACCCACAATAATGAATTAAGGGGGCATCAGTTGCGAAGAGGAAGACTCAGACTTCTTAAATCTGTAGGCTAGTCATTCTCGCTTTTGTGCCTAAAGTACTGGCCAGCATCAAAACAGGCAACCCTTTAAAAGCGAGACAGACAAGCCCGTAAAGCTGCCGGACCCTGCTTTTGAAACAAAAAGCGCCCTGGCCCTGGTGGACAACAGCAGGTGATGCTTAATGGATTGAAATGTTAATAATACTGTGTAGAGAAAGGAAGCCCTGTTTATGGACCCCGCTATCACCCCCTAGCCACTTCGCTGGTGTACCAAAACAGTTTACAACCATCTCCTATCTGACCCAGCTGGTGCTTGCCCAATTTATGTAATTAGCTTACTGAACAGAGGTGCGATGATATCCACCTGGACCCCTGACTCAGGGGCCCTGAGGCTGAAAATAAAATCCCCTTTAACATCTATCAAGATCTATTTAGTAAATTTGTGCACTGTCCACTAGCTTGTGATTGTGACTAGCACTGAGCACTTTATTGCGAGTTTCAAGCAATTCAAATAGTACGACTGCCTTCAAGCAGGTGGATATGATGGGCAGTGCCTTGGGCCTAGGGTGAAGGCCTAGATGGGCAAGATGTGGTGCTGCTTACCTTGATGCAGTACGTGAGGTCCAGTTGGGCAAGTCACGCAAGGTGGCAACCAGAAAACATCTAGCCAAGATGTTGAGACAATAGCCAGTCGTGCCACTGGTAGTTCACATGCACACCGTGAGCTTTCTGTTTGCGCGTGGGTTTATGGTTCGGATGTTCAGCTCAACAAAGCTTTGTTCTTTCTGTAGTTGGCAGGGACAGCGTTAATTGCGCTCGTTTACCTACGGAAGACCAGGAAGAGGCTAAACTACAGGCAGATTGGGTGTGAACACCAGGGCAAAATACATGCCCATACCCAGTGCCAACATGTTGGGACGAGCAGTAGAGAAAGTGAATACCGGGGAGGGCACCATAGCGCGTTCACGAGAGCACCCAAGAGGAAGCTGTTCAAGGGCCTGTGCACAACCTTCCAATCTGCACTCAAATCCTGAAAGATAGGGCTTTCCAATCCGTTGCTGTCCTTGGGGATATTGCAAGTGAACCCCTGTGTTTATACTTCTCGCTAGTTGCCGTGCATTGCCCTGTGCAACACACCCCCACTGCCGTCCTCTGCTCGCCTGTCCCCACTTCTGAAGTGACTTATTAAGTGACTTACTCTTTACAAAGTCTGGTTGCTCCCCGAACCTGTCCCACACCTCTACTCCCCAAAACCTGTTGCTGGTTCAGAAAGTTGACACGGCTTGTGTGTGACCGGGGCGTCTACTTGGGGTATTGCCTGAACCACCGTTTTCGCACCGCGACGATATGGTTTTCTACCCTTCTGTGACGTCTGTCTCTGGTGCGTCTTCAGCCATGGAGTGACAGAGCGTTTGAGGTAAGGGCAAGGGTTGGTGGTGGCCTAGGTGTGGCGAATAAGGCGCCAGGCGCACTCGACGCGTCGATCCTGAAATCGTCCGTGTACTGTGAACCGGTGAAGCTAGCGTGCCCAGGTTTTTGCAAAAAAAGAGTGTGGGGTTGCCCAGTTGTTTGTTTACTAGGACTTATGCTGTTAAGTGTGCCCACGAGGCTACGCATGGTGCCATCTTGTTGTCTGGTGTGTGTGGTGTCTCATGCCACATCGATGGACGAATCTCTTTACGATGCCTGCCACATTGGCACCGATAGCACCCTTATCACTTATCTTCACTTGCTACATCCTCAACCACTGCCCTTTCCAGGAGAGGGGTGTATGAGGTTGCACCACACCCTAGGTGGCAGTACACTGGGGTTGGTGACCGCAGCAGTTTCTTGCCATTGGCCTTGCCCGTCTGTCCTTGTACCCACCCTGTACAGCCTTACTAATTTTTACTCACTCCTCCCCATCCCCCGTCCCCTTTGCAGCCATGGCGTACTTTCCACCACGACGAAAACCCTACAGCACACCCAGCAAAACCCTATAACGAATTCTGCAAACGCTACCGGGCACACACACACCGCTTTCTGAGGCAGACAACTTCCAAAGCCACACACTGTGGCCAGGTGGCCCACCAGCACACACGACAGCCGCAACACCCGAGCCCACCTTGCTTAGCAGCTTTTGGCAGGCAGCCAGTCAGCCAGTCACAATGCAGGACGTGACTCTCAACACCTTGGACTGCAGCCTGCCCTTTGTCCTGTCCAACTGCACCCTGAAGGGGGCCACACTGAGCCGCGGGGGGTTTGCGTGCATGTGGGCAGGGGCCAGGGCTAATATAGGTGAGCAGGGAGGGGAGGAGGGGCCAACATCCACCTAATTGCTTTGTGATATCATTGGGGGTGAAAATGAATTGCCACCAGCCAGCTTTGCCATGCCTGACAAAGATTGCCTTACCTCCGCTGCAAACCATGCACTCTTTGGAATGTGCGGTCCCTGTGTCCGCACCCAGCCACCTGCCCACCCGCCACTTGGGCACCTAGTAAGTGGGCACTGCGAATGAGCCTTGGCCCCACTGTCCCACGCCACCATCCAGTGTTCCCACCTGAAACTTTAGTGACAGCCATTGCATCTCGAGCGTCGCACCTATCCCCTCACACCCACCCACCACCACCACATCAGGTTGAAACCAAACCGTACCACCCCCACCCCCGCAGGCATCTGGCGCGGCCAATACTACTTCCATGTCAAGGTCACCGAGGAGGTGGCTATCGAAAACCCGCTGCCCCTGTGGGAGGCCAACACCCAGGAGCAGCACCAGCACTTGGCAAGGGTGGGAGTGAGCCGATGCCAGGGGGACGTTGGGGCACTGGGGACTACCAAGGGTTCATGGGGATATGGAGGCACCGGCAAGTTCTTGTCAGGTGGGTATGGGGTCGCCTGCAGAGCAAGCATTGAGTGCCATCATCACAACCAACATAGATTAGTTGACCGAGGGTCAACCCATTGGGCATACGTTGTGGTGTATGTGCGTGTGCCCCCCTCCCCTCTCCCCCCTGACACGCATCCACACACACCGCAACCACGCGCACCACCAGCACCAACACCCACGGCAACCCTGCAGGCACCCGCCCTTATGGCAAAATTTACTCAAAGTACGGCATCAAGTTCGGCGCTGGCGACAAGGTGGTGTGCTTTGTTGACCTCTCCGCCTCAACCCCCCATGGCGCCATTGGCTACATGGTGAACGGGCAGTGGCAGGGCTGGGCAGACACTCACCTGCCCAAGCCCAGCGGGCCCGGGGATGCCCTCTATCCCCACGTGCTTGCTAAGAACATGAAGGTGGAGCTTGACTTCAAAACGGCCTTGGCTCCAGGTCTGCAAGGAAAGCTGCCTGGAGCCGTGGCAGGGAAGTTCCAGCCGTGGCAGGTGAGTGGTCAAGGTGGTGTTTAGGGTTTAGGGCATGAATGTAAACCCTAAACCCTTCCAGGCCCATGCGGGGGCAACCTGTACGCACCGTTGACACTCTGGCAACCCCTCGTCCCATCGGTCCTGTGAGGTGTTTGTGCATTGCATCCAACAATTGGCTGGTGTGCGCCGAAATTTGACATCCCTCACTGCGTACTCCTTGGACCCCTCAGCGGATTCCCGTTTGTGGCCTGGCGCCAAGGGTATTAAGATAATATTTGGACTATCACTGATTTGTTACCCTTGCTGGCGCTTCATGCTGTGTGCACTTGTCGTGCCCAGTTCCACACCCCACCCGTACCCACTCCCTACAACCTCCCCCCCACCCCCCGCAGAACGTCTTCACTACCAATATCCTGCACGCCGTCACCTCCCCCCACAGGCACGTGCCCCTGTATGCGTGCGAGGTGCTGGTCACTGTGGGGCTGCCTGGAGCGGGTAAGACCTACTGGGCAAAGGCGCACGCAGCGGCGCACCCTGAGAAGCGCTACGTGATCATCGGGGTGGATTACGTCATGGAGCAGATGCGGGTGGGTGGGGATTGTAGGGTTCGTGGCTTAGGGTTTGAGACGTGATCATGAGGCTGGATTATGTCATGGAGCAGATGCCGGTGGGTGGGCTGTTGTTTGGGTCTTGGTGGTAGTTGTGGGGTGCGGTTGTGGTGATGGTGCGGTGGTGGTGGTGGTGGTGGTGGTGGTGGTGGTGGTGATGGTGGTGGTGCATGTCTCTAAGGGTGCCAAGTGGGTAGGTAGGTGCAGGGGGCTGGTGCATGCAAGTGTACTTGTGCGCCGTGCTCCGCTCTGCATACATGTGACCCTGCATTGAGATCGCGCCTTTTGCACTGGTTGCCTCTTACATGCTAGACATCACCATCCTGGCAAGCCCTGGGCGTTAATAACCGTTTTACAAATCCTTGCTTTACAGCTGCTGCCTAGAATTTATACCGTGATACGCTAATGCCCTAACCCCCAATAAATATACCCTGGTAATCGGTATATCGGGCCCCGACTCCTTGCCCCCCACTCGCAGATAGCAGGCCTGGAGCAGCACCGCAACTACTGGGGCCGCTATCAGGTGCTGATGAAGCATGCGCTGGAGATGACTGAGGTGCTGCTGCAGCGCGCAGCCACCTGCGCAAGGAACTACATCATCGACCAGAACAAGTAAGCCGCAGGGCGGCCACGTATTGGCTGGGTCGTCACATGCATTCCAGCAGTATATTGGGGATTGGTAAGAATTGGTATGAGGCCATGTACGGGCATACCAATGGAGTCAGACACACATTGCAATATAAGCTTGCAGCAATTGCGCACTGTGCGAAACATGCTTGCATGGGCACACACATTTTTCCAATGATCCCTAAATGCTGGGAGGCTCGCCCAGTTTGGGGGATGCAGCAGGAGTGCAAGCCGCGACTGGCATGTATTTGTGGTCTCGCGAGTGGTGCTTCATCCCCTGTGTGGTCCCTGTGGCCGGCATGTGTGGAAAGTGCCATGCAGGGTGCCTAGGCACATGCAGATTCCGCTCTGTTCTGGGTCCCCTCCACCTGGGAAATGCTCCATGTAGACCCCTGTCCAACAGAATCAGTCCCAAATTCCACACTAGGCTTTCCTGACCCCTCACCCCCACCCCGTTTTCGCCTCTGCTCTTGAATCCTCCCTTAAATGCCCCCCAACGCCTCACCCTAGCCCACCCCTACACAGTGTGGACGCAGTGAAGCGCGCGCACCGGCTGTCCAAGTTCCGTGGAAACGGTTTCCACACAGCGGCCGTGGTGTTTGCGCTGCCTGACGACCTGCTGTTCGCACGCCAGCGCCAGCTGTACGCTGAGGAGGAGAGGTTTATCAGTGAAGTGGAGATGGCGAAGATGCAGGGTGAGTGGGGCGTCAAAGGAGGGGGGGTAGGGTGGGGGGCTGTGGCTTCACCCTGTAGGGTTGTGTTGTGTGTTGCGAGGATTGAAAGGGCGAATGCGGGGGGAAAAGCAGTCATGTCTGCGGTCTTGGTGGTATGGGTTACCTACCTGCCCTAAGAGCAGGGCAAATGGGCTCCTCTTGTTTGAGCCTCCCCCACCCACACAGACCATCGTGGTGTCCAGCATCACGACGGCACCCTGCGGATGAGTGGCACCCGCAACGGGGATTGGTGGTGGTGTGGGTGTGGTGGGGGGATAAGGGCCTCGCCTCCCTCACCATTTCCCCTCTTGCGACCGCTTTCTTGCTGTTATAGTGTGCCCTGCTGTTGGTCACAGTTTCTGCCCCTTTTGCATCATGGGTGTGCGGTATTGCTGCTTCCTCACGCAGCGCACCGCCAGCGAGGTCTTTAGGACATCTAGGGTTTATGATTCAGCTTGTTGACCAGCCTGACACCCTTCCTCCTTCCGTGCAGCCGCCTTCACCCTCCCCACCCTGGTTGAGGTGCATGAGGTGAAGTATGAGGTGGGGGACGCGCAGATGGCGGAGCAAATGGTGAAGCACCAGAGACAGCTGGTGAGGGAAGGGTGTGTGTGTGCGGGTGGGAGCGGGGGGGGGGGGTCATTGGCCGCAATATTGCATTACCTAGAATCCAGCATGATCAGACATTGTATCAATTGGTATTGTGTAATTGACATATACTGGGCCACTTGTGTATGATGAACCAGCCGTGATTGGGCAATAATACAGATGCGGCTGGGATCAGAAAACCCTGGACAAGGTGCACGCACGCTTTGCATGGGTGCACGGATGCTCATATCACATACAAATAAAGGTGCATCCAAAAATGCAAGGCATTGTTCAATATGTTCAGTTTTTTGTCATGGTGACCTGCACCCCCTGTTCGCACCTTGCGTTTGGTGGCAGGGGGAGGATGCGATGAGCAGCATCTGTGCACAGCCTGCAACCCCCGGGCTGCCTTAGGCAAGCTGCATGCATGTATGCCTTGTTTTCCACCATTTCGGTGGAGGACTTTCCCCCTGCTCTGAAGACATGCTGCCATCGCAACCTAGCTTGGCAGTGGCCACAACCTTGGCAGTGTGCCAATTGCATGCATAGGCAACTCGAAGACATCATTCTCCCAATCTTCATTTGCCCATGTTTTCTGCAGGGAAAGGATTTCCTCAAGCTCTGCTGCGAGCAGTGCCGGGAGCCAGCTCGTTCCACCGCGCCCCCTGCCTCCCCCATCGGCGAACCCGTCCCCCCTGCTACTCCCCTGGTTCTCCCCCTTGTGGGATCTTACCTGCGCCAGCTGGAAACGCATGCCCCCATGGGGTCCAGCCAGGTTGTTGCACCACCACAGGTGGGTTCTCCTGTCACAAAGTATATCCCACTTTGCAGGCTGCATGCGGCGCTGTTGCACTGCAAGTGGTGTAGTTGATTTGTATGCAAGTAATAAATAATAATGTTGCTCTGTTTCATTGCATCGTGGCGTGTGAAGCTGCAATGATCCCCCTCCATCCGCATCCCCCCCTCCTTAAACCTAGCCCCCCTTTCCCTCTGGGTCATGCCCATCAATATCTCCCAAATTATGGGCTGCAATGTCCGTCTTGTGCAGCACATGACCACATGATCACAGGCAGGACCCTTGCCACCTGTATTGGCTGAGAAATATCGCCAGCTGCACGGCACACCAGCCCCATCCCCTCACCTCCACCCCCATTCTGTTCCCCAGGGTGACCTCCAACGCGTGGGGACGCGCAGCTCCACAGACTCCGATATCCAGGTGGGCTCAAGGGCTGGGGAACAGGGTTTGTGTTTGCTAGGGATGTACATACCATGGGATGCTCCAATGCAGTCTCAATACATGCGGATTTTGATCAACATCTACATAAACAGGCACATTATGTGTGCGATGACCCCAGAGCCATCAACTGCCAAGGCATGTGTTGGAGTTGATGTGTGCCCATGTGTGGCAGTGCCTGTTGATAAGGGCTCACCACCTCGAAGCCAGCCACGACCTGAAAGCATGCAACGATGTGTTTAGGGTTGAGGGTTTGTGGTAAATCCTAAACGATGTGATTGGGTGTGAAAATGTGGGCCCCTGACTGCTCACCTGCACTGCATGCCATGCGTCCCACTGATTATCACATGATGTCTGCTGACCACTGAGGCCTGTGCTCCCTCCCCTTCCTCAGCCCCCTCCTCAGCCCCCTCCCCTGACGCCCCACATGAGCCGCTGCCTGAGCCAGGATGTGGAGTTGCTGATACCCGCGGAACAGGTACACTAGGGTACCGGAAGCCCCAGGGTGCTCATCGCTAGGGTCTTTACGAGCTGCCTCGTTGCTCTCTCATTCACCTGCTTTTTCTCTGTTCCCACCACTGCCCCACGCAACACTATCCCAAAGCTTGCAGTAAAAGTGCCACCACCTCATGTCCTGGTAAGCATATAGAAAGCAGCGCACCGTGCCATCACACCCCACGGCCCTACCGGCTGCCGCCCACCCAACTCCACCCCGGAGGCTTACAACCCTCTGCGGGGGCAGAGGGATTGTTTGGTCACCACTGCACCCATCAACCCCACACCATTCATCAACCCCACCCACTCCAGCCCTTGAACCGTATATCCTAAATCTTACACAGTTTCTCCTTTACAGGTGAGCATGTGCACAGACGACCTGGGCAACCCCGTGGAGTTGGGCATGGGCAGCTATGGCCGCGTGTACCTTGGAGAAATGGGCTCCGACCGCCTCCCCTGCGCGATCAAGGTGCCCCATGACCCTTCGAAGCAGTGGGAGGGCATGGAGAAGGAGATGGTCCTCATGCAGAAGGTGGCGCACAAGGTGAGGTGGTGGGATGGGTGGTATCGTCGTGGTGGTGGTGGTGGTGGTGGTGGAGTAGGAGATGGTGTTGTTGCGGAGGCTGGTGCACAAGGTGAGTGGTGGAGGCAGGATTTCCACCACCAGAGTCGAGGTGGAGGGACAAGGAGTAGCGTCTCCACCTACCTCTTGACGCCTCCAACCACACATGTGACTGTCACGCCCCTCTCCAACCCCACCCCCCCCGACTGACCCACATGCAGTGCACAGGAGAAGAACTGAAACTGCCATGAAATATCTCACACTACACCTATACTGGTGAACGCAAGAACAAGCTACACTAATTTTTTGTGTAAGAGAAGAATCAAAACCAACAGCCCCCTCCACTCTGCAGGCCGACACCAACATTGTGCAATTTTACGGCGCCTGTGTGCGGGAAGACGCTGGGGGCGTGCAGGGTCCCACCGTGTGGCTGGTGATGGAATACCTCAGTGGTGGGGATTTGAACTCCGCCATGAGGCAGGACAGGGAGCGCGGCACGCGGGAGCTGGGGTGGTGGAATCGGGGCAGGAGCGTTGCCCTGGACGTGACCTGGGGCCTGGTGTGCCTGCATGAGAACAATTTGGTGCACAGGTGGGGTGGGGATGGTGGGGCAGTAGGCAGTGGCTGTTGATGTTGTGGGGATACATTGGTGGTGGGGGGGAATGCAGTGGTTGTGTTGAATGTCCCAGCAATGGCCTGCCTGGCTGGCTGCATGCCCTGCTGCCTTTCAGTCCAGCACCCCATTTTCTGTGTGCTACATCCCACAGTTGCACAAACCTAATAATCTTTACATGCACGTTCATTAGTACCTTGCAACTTTGTTTTCAGATTGCCATACCCCAGGAGCTTAGGCATGGCAAAGGCATTCTTTCCGCCCGCCTTATGGTTCAATCTGCTTCTTGTGCACATACACCTTGCCGCAACCTTGTAACCATGTCGTTGTCGTCCCCACACCCTCCCCACCAACCCCTCCCAGGAAGCACAAGAGAGTAGTGTGCTCCTCTTGCATGGACACCTCACACAATCCCCCTCGTCCCCAACCTCTCCCAGGGACCTCAAGGCAAACAACGTGCTTCTAGACGACGACGGCAATGCCAAGCTGTCAGACATGGGGCTGGCCCGCCTCATGTCAGGATCCACCTTTGAGTCATACCCGCGTGGCAACATCAACTACATGTCGCCTGAGATGGCTACAAACAAGCCCTGCAGCTGCAAGTCTGATGTGTTTGGCCTGGGCATGCTGCTGTGGGAGCTGTGCTCGGGGGAGCAGGCCAAGAGAGGCAGGGTGATGAGGGAACTGGACGTGCCGGAGGTGGGTGGAGGGGGGGGGGGGGGTGCGGGGCCACTGATGCTGGGGGTTTGGGGGTCAGAGCTGGGGTAGGTGGGTGCGTGTGGTGGCTGCAAGGTGGCTGGGTGTCACCACAGCAATGGCACGGGCCAAGACTGGTCGTTGCACATGGCTAGGTGGTTGGTATCGAGCTCTGGGGAGGGTTTTTGAAAGGCATGTACTATTGGACAATTTCCACTGGTGTCAATTTGCACGTTGCCAAATCACTACTGCGGTGCCCATTCTACTTCCCTGCCTTAGCAACATGGGTGTTATTCCTGGCAAGGCCTCCACGCATTCCAATTCCTCGCCCATCCCCCCTCTGCAGGAATGCCCTAAAAGGGTGCGCGCGCTCATCGACAAGTGCTTGGAAACCGAGGCAGCCGACCGCCCCACTGCAGAGGCGGTGTTCAAGGAGCTGGAGAGCGCAGTGCACAGCAAGAGGGGGGGCAGCAAGGCAGCGTAAGCGGGGCATGGAGGGTGGAAAGGGGGCTATTATTTCCTTCGCCACCCAGGAAGTGTTTGAGGGTTTATGAGGGGGTGGCTGCAGTTCAAGACAGGGCTGTGCTAGCAGCCCTGTGAGGGCATTTTATTTATCAAATCTTCCTGGCATTTTATTTTATTCGGAGATTCTGTTGTGGCAAGCAGTGAACAGCAGGCGTGTCACCTGCTGCCTATGACAATGTCATGCTCTTTTTTCAAACTTAGACCCTTCTGGCGTGGACGAGCGTTCAGTATGGAGCTGGTTGGCCAGCTGCGCAGGATTGAAAACATTACGGGAAATATATTGTTTACTAAAAATGGTTTTTATTGCAGATGGTAGCTTTTCTGAAATGAAAATGGCATGGATCTTAGTGATACAGTATCCATTACAAACGTATCCATTACCAACTCGCTTGGAGTCAAGCTCATTGATTTTCCAGCAGGGATCTTCGGGAGGTCACTGGCACATTGTCTGCTGAGTGCTTCACATGAATAGACTAGTTTAGTGCCAAATTTGGAGCTAGTTTATTCCGCATGCCTAGTTGAGGGATTCAGCTTGCAAAGAAAGGGATGAAGTTTTGTTGTGCTACATTTCACTAGGCTAAGGCTGTGGGGCACCTTGGACCCTGGTGACTCATTTGAAGCATGTTCAGGGGTTGGTGAATCCACTGTCACCACACTGTGGCCACCCCTCCTGGACTCCGAGTCTAGCCAAGGATTCCTGGGAATTGCTCACAGCACGGGGGTCCATCTATTCCCCCTGATTGTGGTGCTGCGCCTTAATTTGGCGTGCCGGGCCCTTCGGCTGAATCAGATTCAGAACTTGACCGTTTGAAACTTTACCGGTACTGTAAAAGTAACATCATGTTACCCAGATGTTTAAGGATAAGAGAGAAATAATCATTTTGACATTGTCAAAGTTTGCTGAGTAAGAAACAAAGGCAACGCACTTTGGGGACCACTGGCTCGCACCAGGGCACCAGGGCCGGCGAGAATGGCTGGTCAGGAGGTCTTTCAGGGCAGCCAACGTTAGCCAATGCCATGCAAAAGGGTCTAACGTTTGTGTACACAGCCTAGGAGCCTTTAATAGCAAAATATTGCAATGCAGGGATCAGTGTTAATAACCGTAACATAATATGCCATATGGTACGGTAGAATATAAATGGCTGCTTTATGGCACGCTGCCCCGTGTGTCGGGGCATTCTTTCCCTTTCTTTCTTAAAGAGAACATGTCACTAATCAACTGACATGTGACGTCCTGGTTGGAAAATCATGCTGCCATGTGACGTCCTAGCTGGGCCATTGGCGGCAGCCCGGGCTGTTTTGCTAGCACTCAACGATCACGATCAACGCTCAGGATGCGGGCGCCAAGAATGTCACTGAATGAACATGTCAAACACCTGCCGAGCCTTGCCCTCCAGCTCCGCAAAACTGAAATCGGGCTGCAGCTGCGAGATGGCTGCAGCAAATGCAGGGGCATCCTTGGAGGGCACTTGGATGCCGACCAACACCTGCAGAGTAGCAATGCCAACATCAGTTTATGGGCGTTTTGTTTCTTTGTTTCTTTCTTTATGAATGCAATTAAATGGTTACTGAAACAATCATGACAGAATGGCCTGACAAATTGAAGTCCACAGCAATGCTTCTGAAGCCACTCATTGCATGAGTCATACTGTGATGCTGCTGTCACTGCAGCTCACCTGAGAGGACTGGTTTCCTGTGTTGCGGTAATGGAACAGCGTCACATTCCATGCAGGTGAGATGACGGCCAGGAACTTCCGCAGGGCGCCCGGTCGCTCAGGGAACTCAACCTGCACGTCATGAAGGGACATTCAGTTTTCAATGCTGCCAGGCATCAGCAAGGGACATTCAGTTTTCAGTGCTGCCAGGCATCAGCCCTCAGGCTGTGCTTGACGATGATGTGCGGGAGCCTTACACATCAGCATCAGCATCATGGATGATCCACACCTCCAACAACATGCATGCATGCCAAGTAACAAGTGCCCAATGTAAGATTTTGAGCCAATTTGAGCCAATGGAATCAAAATCCCCAGCAACTTCCTATAACATATCCTAATTACCTGGAATATCCGTTCACTGGGGATTTCTCCCATGTACGTGCGCGCCCGCCCCCCAACCAAATGACGCAAGTGCACTTGGGCTGACTCAATGCCTGACACATCAATGGTGTCAAAGCTGTGCTCATTCAGCCTGGCAATGAGGTTGTCCAGATCCGCCCTGTTGCGAATGGCCACCGAGATGAGGACATACGCCTTGGGACCAGCCGAGTACCTGCAGGAGACACACTCCGGTGTCACCACGCGCATGTGGTTGCTGGGCGCTGTGTGCTTGGGTGTGTTAGTGCAGTGCTACCACTGCTGGAACACAATCCAGCAAGCTGCCCAGAGCTACTCCAAGGCACAACATTTCCTCTCGCCGACCCAGCGCCACGATATGTTGCCCTTGCCACAGTTGCACTAAAAGCTAAATTGGCATGTGCATCTATCTATATGCGTACCCACCTGTACTTGAACTCCGTCACCATGAGGTCGCCCTCCTGCATCACCATGCCGATGAAGTCCGAGAATGCGCCAGGCACCTCGGGGATGGTGACTGCCAGCATGGCCTCAGTGCGCGCACCCACATCGGCAAGCTCCGACACCAGCCGCAGCCTGTCAAAGTTCATGTTGGCACCCGAGGTGACCGCCACGACGGTCTTGCCCTGGAAAGTGTGGGGGGGTGCATGTTGGGGATGGGATGGGGAACGGGCGGGCAGCGGGGTTTGGTGCACACCGCTGGCGGGTGTTCAGCGGGGGGAATAATTGCCGCTGCCACGTCCACATGCATGTGCTTTGGTTAATTCCAAATAGTCATTCGTTTTTTTATTTATACTATATTAATGCGGGTCATTAGCAGCCCAGCAAGGTGATTGTCAACAGATGCGCACCTTAAGCAAGGCTTTGAAATCACTTGCTGCAGCCCATCCTAGCTACGCAGGAGTGCTCCCGGCAAAGCATGCATCGCACACGACCTGCGCCCCACCATTCCTTTCCCACCTCAACCGTTTGACCCAACCACAGTCTGACCCAAGCACCGCCGGACCCAGCCACCGATTACCACGCCAAGCTGTTGGCAAACCCGAGGGCCCCCCTCCCCTTCCCATCCCACAACTGTTCAATCCTCACCTTGAGCCCGTGGTGCGACAGGTAGGCCTTGGCCCCCGCCACCGCCACCGCCCCCGCAGGCTCCAGAATGGACCGCGTCTCGTTGAACACGTCCTTAATGGCTGCGCTGATGGCGCTGTTGTCGACCAGCACAACACCATCCACCAACTCCCTGGACATACAAATTTGCGTCACAAGACATGTCTATTTTATATATTTAACACCTAATTATATACTTCACACATATGTTTCCGAGAAATAAGTTTGCGGTAGAGTCAGAGTTCAAAATATTATTTATAAAAAATAGGAAATAGTTCAAGGTGAGTAGGGTAGTTTGTCTATTTATTTATCAATAGTTGATTTTATCTAATAACCGATCCATATCACAGTCACTTGTTGGAATATACATTAAAATGGCGCGCAGTAGGTGAGGGGAGTACATGCAGGCAGGCGATAGAGGAAGGCACATACCCAACACAACGCAGGTGGAACACACCGTGTGCAACGTGTGCCCCCACACCCACCTGCATAGTCGGAACGTCTCAGCCCCCACCAGCTTCACAGCCACCCCATCGGCAAACGCATCCACCTTGGACAGGGTCACACGCTCCCCACGCTCAAGGGATTGTGCCATGGCATTGGCCCCTGCACAACGCGCGCCCATGTTCACACCAAGGACTTGAGCCACGGGTTGCTGGCGTGTGCATACCAGTACTATGATGTGGTGCTAGCTGAGCGGTGAAGAGAGATCGGTGAGTGCTACATCACTGCCATGTCGTGCACAAATGCATAAAATACAAGGTGAAGTCAGGATATCGTGAGCTGCAGGGGCTGCACCATGGACAAGGCATGGCAACATGTATGTCATGACCAGCACACGCTGAGGCAGCGCTGCATCACTACACACCCCATCCCAGCCCCGCCATCCCGTGGGGTGGCTGCTGCACACCCACCTGTCGGCTCCACACCAATGATCAGGATGTCTGGCTTGAGGGCCTTGAGGTAGGCGCCGATGCCCGCGATCAGGCCCCCACCGCCGATGGCCACAAAGATTGCATGCAGCTTGCTGATGTCCCCGCACTGGCGCAGGATCTCGGTGCCAATCGTGCCCTGCCCCGCGATGGTGTACGGGTCGTCGTACGGTGCAACAAACACGATGCCGTCCTCGGCCGCGCGCGCCTGCGCCAGGATGCATACGTCATACAAGCATGGAAAAAAAACTACTTATAAATTTTAATGTCGGGGCGATTCAAGCACTGCAATGGATGTGCTGGCACATGCACCTGGCGGCATGCATGCACTACGCAAAAGAGGCTACACTCAAGTGCTGCATGTTTGTTTGGAGTATCTCTAAAAATGTTGCAGGGGATTTACACCTATATATGTTCCTTACAATATAAAATTAAAGAAAAATACACACAGCGCATCAGGGTTGCACCTCCACGTGCATGCATGCCTGAGCATTGCAGGCGCATCCTTACCTGTGCGTATGTCTGGGTCTCGTTGTAGGACTCGCCCACCAGGCACACCTTCCCTCCAAGCTTCCTCACTGCGTTCACCTTGATCTCCGGGGTAGTCACAGGCATGCAGATGATGGCCTCGCAGCCCTGCGGCAATGCAGCTGACAGCGCTCAGGCAGGAATTCAATTGGGAATAGGAATTCCAATGTAGCTGACAGCGGTCAGGGAAGAACTCCAATGGGAATGGGAATGCACATGCCATTGGGTCATGCAGGCATGGCGGCACCGGCCAACCCATGCATCTCTTGTGTGCGCAAGGTGTGCAATGGTGTATGAAGCTGTAGCTCCTCAAATCCATCAAATTTGATACAACAAAATGGGGTAATGACGCATAATAGCCCCATGCCAGGAGGGGGTTGGGACTGCATTATGGTGCGTACCAGCTTGGCGGCCGCCAGCGCCACGCCCTGGGCGTGGTTGCCCGCTGAGGAGCATATGACCCCCTTGGCAAGCTGCTCCTCGCTCAAGCTGGCCATCTTGTTGTACGCACCACGCAGCTTGAAGGAAAACACCTGAGGCGCCACCCAATAACATGAGTATGGCCACCCTTCCAAGCCGCATCAGTGCAGAAAATGTGCACCTAGTAATGGGCCCAGAAACTGCTGCAAAGACAAAGGCTGACTCACCGGTTGCATATCCTCGCGCTTTAGGAGGATGGTGTTCTCCACACGCTCGCTCAGCCGCTTGGCCTCTTCCAAGGGTGTCTCCACCTGTACCAGGGCAGGATTTAGGGTTTAGGGTTTAGGGTTGTCAGGGACTAGCTCGACAGTGACAGTGCTCTGGCTGGATTCTGATACAAGGAGAGCCGGGTGCAGCTGCTGTTTAGGGTTTAGGATTGAGGGTAAAAGGGACTCACCGCCACGTCATACACCCTGGCCGTCAGGATCATGCGCAGGTAGCCACTGGGGTCGTTCCTCCAGGTCATGGATGCACACCCGCTGGCGCTCTGCAAGGCGTGTGGGGGGACTGCTTTAGCTGCTGGCGGAGTCGCACATGCGTGCGATACAGGTACATAAGCTAGTATGTGTTCACCCACCATGCAGGTATATGCTGGACACTGGTGTAGGGATTGGCCTGGCTCACCTGTCTCGACCCAACCCTAATCCCCACAGGTGCACAAGGGGCTTACCTGGCAAGCAGGGTCCACACACCCAGTGCACCTGAACACGTCGGCACTGCTGGTGGCTCCCTTCCTATCCACCACACTCAGCTGGCCAGGAGGCAGGTAGAAGTCCTCAGGCACCACTGCCAAGCTTGCTGCGTGCTCAGCATGGGTCCCATTGGCGCCAGAAGCCTGTTCTTGCACACTCTCCTCCTCCAACACTGATGCGTGAACGAACTGGTTTGCTTTGCAGCTGGTAAAGAGGGCACTCGGCCTTGGCACGCCCTGGGGCCACCTGCGGGCAGTGGGTGTGCCCAGGGTTGTGTCACTGCGAACCCCGGCCGATGCGTGACTGGCTCTCCGGTGGCTGCTGGCATCCAAGGAAGCAGCAGATTGAGCTGCAGCACTGGTGGATACACGCATCGTGAACCACCTGCGGGGTCCCGACACTGGTGGGAGTGCACAGTGGAACAGTGTGTGTTGACGGCTATTGCTCCCGAGATACGATGGGGGGGGGTCTCGGGCTATTTTGGGCGCAAGTGTATGTGCAGGCCCAGTGACTACACTGAAAGCAGTTGGTTTGCTTCGTCCCTCCAAATGTGGCTGAGCTTATCAAAGGTGGCATCAGGTGGCCAAGGATTGTGGGTACCCAGCAAATACTGTCCAATATCCCCCTTGCATATGCATGCATTGTGCAACGTTCTGAACTTGGCCACATTGTGAGTACGTTCGTAAGACAAAGCTTATCCACTTCGTACCATTATTGGATACCTACTGTGTCATGGTGATCGTTGAACCACTGTTGGGCGTGTAACATAGGTCTCCCCTGGTGGGCAGTTGCTGCGACATATCACTCTCACAAGCAGCCACTGAGGGTTTCTGGAGTTCGTTGTTTGAAGAGATAGCCATTTTTTGTTTGTACTCTAGCAGGAATTCAACCGGTGTGGGCACAGATGACGACACCATGGTTGCCAGCTGCTGTATTCCTCGCACTCATCAGCTGGTCTCACCAAGCATTTGGGGTCGACCACACACAGTATATGACCATAGAAGGCAAGGTGCTGATACCAGGTGAGCAACCAGAGACCATGCTTACCAACTGTGGACCTGCAGCAGGGGTGCTGGGGTACTCACTCAACCACACATGACTTGTGGCTGCCATGTACAACCAAGCACACCTAGCAGTGCCCTGGCACTGCCCACCGCTCAGTAGCTACCTTGGTTTACACAGATGACATCCGGTGGGCCGCCCCTGGCATGAGGGTTCGGTTACAGTTGAATGGGGAGGGTTCGGTCACCGGCTATGTCCGATCAGATGGCCAGTTCAGCATACCAGACGTGCCATCAGGCTCGCATCTTCTGGATGTTATCACCCCAGAAGTTGTATATCCTCAGGTATGCTGCTTGATGAGTGCCTGGCTTGGTAATTGATTTGGAAGGTACTGCGGTAACCATTTGGCGTATGTGCACTCCATACCATGGTCCCTGAATGCTCCACCTGAGCATGGCCTTGGCGCGCAGTTGAGGATTGATGTGAACAGCAAGAACGAGCGTGTACATGCCTCCCATGTTGAGGACCAGCGGAGAATCATCAACGGCCCGCTGATCATCCGCCCCATAACAAAATCACAACATTTTGAGGTACGAGCTTTTTGTATTTATCATGCAGTGTCACTGCCTTGCTTATTGTCAAGTGTTAAGGCAACGCCACCGGTGTGTTCTTTTCAGGTCAAGCAGCCTTTCAACATCATGGCTTTCATCAAAACTCCATATGGGCTCATGATCGGTGAGTCACGCCGATGCGCCTCTCCCTTCACTTCCACTCAGTACACAAACCTGTCCATTCCCACCTCATCTTGCCACCTGTGCCACAGCCACCACAAGGCTCCCTTACTAAGCTTGCCCTGTGTTCTCCTGCAGGTTTCATGGTGTTCATGATGGTGATTGTGCCTCGGATGAAGCTGGACCCCGAGGAGCTCAAGGAGCTCCAGCAGGGGGCTGCGCGCTCAAGCGCTGCGCCAGCCCCTGTACCACGCGTGGGTAATGGCCGCAACAGGAGGGACTGACAGAATTTTCATGGAGCTGGTGGGTTGAGGATGTGCAGCGGAAAATGTGCAGGCTGAGGGCAGCAGCGTGTTGGCACCCGTGTGAGATCAGCACCCATGTACAGCAGCCTGTGGGGGAGTTGGCCATCAAAGTAGCAGAGGGATACGTCATTGTTTAGGGTTTGAACTCATGTAACGGCAGCCAATGGCAGGCTGGTCGCAATGGAGGCAGCGGATACCATGGGTAGAGTGGGAACTTTTGATACAGCTTTGTGGCAATGTGGTGGGCACTCGCACATGAGTATGGATTGGGTGCTGGAAGATGGGTGTGCTGCAGCGGATGCCAGGCGGAAACCTTGCTCGTACTCTAGCGGTAACAGACCGTCTGGCTGTCACATGAGTGTGTCTCAAAAAATGTGAGCAGATGTTCTGCATAGCTGTCAATGCTGGTAGTATGGAGTAATAGCACATGGTCACTGATTGCCGACACCATGCCCCTGGGATGAAGTTCCCATTCCAGGTGCATGCACTGTAACAATATAATAATGAAAGTCAGATAACTTGGTATCTCCAGCCTGCGCGCATGCGCATGGCTTTGAAAGGGCTGGCATGGCACTGAAAGCATGCCACTGGCCTGCTCCCCACTAATGCTGCTTGCATCAGCATTTAGACAACGACTGTCACCGATGCTGCCGTTGAACGCCTTCAGCATAATTAAAAATAAATCACATGCACCATCGTCAGAGACTAGGCCCTAGGCATGCCAAGGGTTCTCCCATCGGTGTTTTGCCATCCCACCATCATGGGATCCCATGTCAGTTTATTTTCCACGTCGGTTTTGTTTTATAAATATATTCTACTTTGTTGCTGCTCGATCGTGGCCATCAAGGCAGAATTGGCAGCAATTGCAGCATGTCACCATTGGCAGCATGCTGCAAATTGCAGCAATGGCATGGCAGTGCCTCGACTCTTAACTGAATTTCCTTTGTAGCTGGTATTGAATTTACCACCTTCAAACATGATGTGCGTGGGCCCCATTCGGCATGCAAAATATGACTTTGGTAAAGAGGCAAAGACGCTTGAATGATGCTCCATTGTTACTCGTAACATGCACAGATTGAATGTGATGCACGAACACATACACATTCTCTGCGCTGCACCATGCAATGCCACGCGTGCACGCACGCCTACATGCCTACATGAGTGAACTGCAAGAGAACTCAAATTCACCATTGAATCCCAGTACATGTCAGCACAGGTGTGGATCTCATGTGGTCTCGACAGCATTGTCAGCTACAGGTGTGTCTCAAATGTGATGGGTCATACCGTGGTGTCCAGACATGCATACTTTGTGCAAATTAAATCCTCAGTTGACCGTCGTAGTATGTAATGAGGACAACAGTACTACACCAGCATTGGTGCTTGCAAGTCAACTTGTGACACACGCCACCATCAAGTTTGCAATGCACACTCCACAAAAGAACAATCCATTTCCATGCAATTTCCCGCCAGCACCCTCAACCATAGTACACCACTGTGGGAGTCACAGTCTTCTTGGTCTCTACCAGGGGCGTCTTGGCGCTGGTTGACAACCCTGATGAGGTGGCGTAGCCAGTCGCGCTGGTTGATGCCCCCGTTGTGGTTGCATAGCCAGTCGCCGCGGGTGGGGTAGTTGCAGCTGCTGTGGCACCAGCTGCGGCTGTGCCACCTGCGCAAGCTTGTGCAGCGGCTCTGGCGCTGGAGGGGATGAGGACTTTGTCGATGATGTGCACAATGGCTGCTCCTGCTGTGATGTCTGGCTGGACCACAGTGGCGGCGGATCCCCCGCTGGGCACGATGAGCACGCTCCCTGGCTTGGTGGCCAAGTCGACCTGCAACATTGGGCCAAGTATCATTGCATGTGTTGATGGCTTGCTTTGTTGCAGCTTTGTGCCTGGTTTGGTAAATAGCCATGTGGTACATTCACAATCAACAATTACAGAAGGATGATCCAGGCCTTGCAGGCAGTGTTAACTTTCAAAAACATGACAGCAGTAAGCGTCGCGGTGGCAGTTGTCTAATTTAATTCCTTACTATTATTAAGTTTATTTTCTGCTTGTTCGTGAATTTATCTCCAAATTTTCAATTATTATGACCCCACTTGGATTGCGTGTTGAACTTACCTGCTCCTGCACCTCTCCACCCTAACCATACTTAGTACCTGGTTACCATGATGGAATGCCTCCACCGTGAAGCCAGGCTCAATTGCGCAGTACACCCACTGAGAGACACGGTTTAGGGTTTAGGGTTTAGGGCCACCCACAGGGACACACCATCGCAGTTGAGGGGGAATTGTATCATATGGGCCAGTGTACCTGGGATACATATTTACATGCGGGTCAATGGTAAAGGGTTTGCATGCCGTTGGTACACCCACTGAGAAACCAGGTTGCAGCTAAGCAGGGATGTAGACACCGTACCATCAGAGTTTGGCCCTGCAGGAGTGTGGGGAGGACCTGCCCATTGGTCAGGCTGGCTGCCTTGGCCGCCACACCGGGAACCACATGGTACTGCAAGATGGGTGTGACCAGGTCGCTGTTGACCAGCTGGGTGGGTGTGATGTTGAGGCATTGCACAAGAGCATTGAAGGCGTTGTTGGTGGGGGCGAAGACGGTGCCAACAAACGAGGAGCTGTTCACGGCCTGTGCCAGGTTTGTTGCCTGTGGGAGCATACACAGAGGGCTTAATGTCAACACAATGACTGTGCACCCAAAACTCATTGGCATTATAGCATGAGGTCACACAAACACACAGCTTTTCGTTGCTGCTCGGCATGCAATAGGTATTGCTGACTTGCAGCGCAGCATGATGAATAGCCAATATTCAAGGTTTATGAAGCCGGGTTTAAATTAAAGCAGCATTTACACATGACATGTATGGAATGGAAATGCACTCGGCCAGCCTAGCCAGACATGAGTAGCTCATGAAGCCACTGCCCAGCAGTGCCGCCACCACACATACCTGCACAGCGGAGTTAAATGCAGTGAGGTCGGATCTTGCTGCTGCCAGTGCAGCCACCGAGGCATAGGAAGAGGCAGAAGCACCGGCAGTTGCACCAGCGCCAGCACCAGCCCCAGCCCCAGCAGTTGAGCCAGCGCCTGCCCCGGCACCGGCACCAGCCCCAGCACCAGCAGTTGCGCCAGCGCCGGCGCCGGCACCAGCACCAGCACCAGCAGTTGCGCGAGTGCCTGCACCTGCGCCTGCACCGGCGTTTGTACCAGCGCCAGCGCTCGTGGCGGCGCCGGCGGCGGTGGCGTTAGAGGAAGTGCGGGGCCCAGAGATTTGTGTGGGCTGGGGGGTGATTGCCACAGGCGCAGGTGCTGGAGGGGGTGAGATGACCAGAGGGGGAGGGGGTAGCACAGTCACCACTTTCTTGGCTGCGTCCGCAGGCAATAGGGGTGGATGTGAGTCACACAGTTAACAGTCATTCATAGCAGTTGCAATGACCAGCGCAATGCACAACCTACACCATGCAAGCTTTGGCAGTATGTGTGGAGATGGTGTGGCCATTAAGATTGCATAATGCTGTGGCTGAGCAGCACTTGCAGTGTGACAAATGTGTGCGCAATGAAGGGCACCGCATGCCATGGAAGAAGTCACTGTGGCTCCCAGACTGGCAAGACTGGCTGTGCTAAAAAGGAACTTACTTTGCACTGGAGTCACCACAGGTTGGACCACGGTGTAAGCAAACCCTCCCGCCTTGGCATCCACACCTGCACGACAAATAACATGGGCTTTGGTCAGCGTTGTGGCAAATTATTTTCAAGCAAGCATATCCCATGGAATACATTGTTAATGTACATGCAGCAGTCAGGTACAGTCCATCTAACAACTGAGCATAGGATCGCAGGTGGCACACACTGTCACTGTGACAGGGATTCAAGTGGCCGTCTCAAACGCACTGCCAATGCCATATGTGTGGCCTGTCAACAGCTAGTTGCCAAGGGGGTCATGCAGTGGTGTAGTATTAGGTCTGAGAATTCTGTGTAGCATCAATATGGGCCAGGCATACCGTAGCTTCAAGCCTGGGCAAGACACGACCTTTGGCAAGGGTTTTGTGTTCAACTGTTACAGTACTGGTGCTCACAAAGAGTCTCAGACTCACCAATGGTCAGGGTGGAAGTGAGCGCCAACAGGACCAGGCTTGCGGCAAACCCTGCCATATCCTGTGTACGTGCCATGTCAGTCAAGAATCACTTGAATGTCAACCTGTTGGTGGTTGATTGCGGAAAGATGCCAGCCTTGTTTACAAACCGGTAGCGTGGCTGTGGCCTGCAAAGATGGGCAGATGAGCGTCAGGTCACTGCCACCATCCGGAGTAGTCTATTGTCAATGAACAAGTCTCAGACTCAACACACTGGTCGAGTGTTATTGAATGGCACTTGACCTTTATAAAGGTCAAACTTTGCCCATGTAAGCCTGGGCTCCTAACAGGGCCAACCTTCAGCCTGTGGAGGAGCTAAAGACGCCATGCCATTGGCCAGCAAGCACTAAATCAACCTTCGACGTGATCGCCACTCACAGCATGGTGCATCACGAGAACGCTGTATACCATTCGTTGCAAGGCAGGTTGTGCATGCATACAAGCGGTGGCAATGTGTCGCTGATACACACAGAGCCTGCCTTCAGATGCTTGCACACTGTGTCGACCTAGCCCTACCTACGCGAAGCTCCACAACAACAATACAAAAGTATCCAACCTGAGCCAAACCAAAGTCCAACTAGACAACAATGGGCCTTTCTACACCTTTATGTGGCTCAGCGCCATGCCTGGTTTGTTAGGGTGCTAATACCTGTGTCCCGGCCAGAGACCGTCTGGTAGCCTCGAGTCGACAGGCGACTGCCTGGCCTAGCGACTTGGCAAGTGATCAGCTCCCGTAACCCCAGGACAAGTGAGAGCTAGCGGTTTGCTGCGACTGCTTTGTGGACAGCTCACCTCGCAATCCTGACCACTGCTTTGACCCACCCACCCAACTGGCAAGATCAGACAGACAGCCGGAAGCAAATGTGCCCGACCATGCCAGCCAAGGGCACAGTATAGGAAGCCTCCCTTAGGAGGGTACTGTGGTCCCGTGGCACAGGGTAGCACGGTATGGGATTGGCCATGGTGAAAGCCTAGCCCTCAATAACTTGAAATGGGTCTCAAAGCCCGATCCCGCGCATTAAATCCGTAAAATTTTGTCAGACTACAGGGAAAGGTAGAAATGTTTCTTCCAGGTAGAAATGTTTCTTCCAGACTCTGAGGCCAAATGTGCGTTCCGGCTGACAGCTTCGGATACAGCTACTGCTTTTAAACCCACTTTACCCTGTCTGACAGGTACATGCCAGTGGTCAAGCCATGTAAGGTTTGATCACTGCCCCGTTTGCCGCAATGGCCTTGACACAGATGTTGATGCGCATGCCATTGTTCAACTTGTTCAGCGGATACATCACGTGATAGATTTAACTTCTCCTGTGGGCATTCTGGTACCTAAACCATTGCCCCAGTTTCCATGATGGCTCCAATGGCCTCTTGCTAATATGCATGCATGCATGCGCATGTTACCTAGGTACCTTGTTACTCCCTTGCAATATGCACACCTGGTTGCTCACCAAAATACCAAACCTTAAACCCTGCGGGAGCAACCCTGATTTCCAGAGGGGTCAACCCAAATTCCCTGCTTGATTTAACCATAAATCATTGGGGAGGAAACTCTAGACTCTGTGACGGCAGCTCTAAACCCTGTGGGGACAACCCTGACCCCTAAAACAAGGGTTATGAAGTGTGAAGTCCTAGCGCAACCCTAAAACTTGTAGGTTGCCCCAAAATCTAAGAGCGCGGCCCCAGAAAGTCAAAACCCTGCAAGCGCATGGCATGGGAAGCGTATCAACTACAGCAGTTACCAAAAGGGCTCTGCGCCTACTTGGCAATTTTTCAGGGAACATGTACCTGGAATATTTACCGAGGGCCTGATACATGTAGGGTTCAGGGTTTTCTAACATTACCTTTGTTGCTATGGTAGCCTGCAATGAGTATGCATTTGCATTATTATTGAAACTAATACGTATGGCAATGTAGCATATGCTCCTTACTTGGTGTACAACGTTGAGTACCGCGCGGTGTGCGTTGGCAGCGGACCCACCGCAGTCACCGATAGCAATGGCTGCCAACAAAATGCGCTCGCCAATTGAATCTGTAACAGGGAGAATCAATAGTACCTTGCTGTAGTGCGCAGAGCTGGCCAGTATTATCCTGCGCAAAATTGTGGAACATCGGCCAATTGAAGTGTTTGCAGAAACATATTATTATCCATTTTCTGCATAATCAGGTGCCACCATTGGTTTGAAAGTTTCAGCATACGTTGACCAAGATATGCAAATTAAACGCAATTGTTTCCAGAATGTAGGAATATCCATGTTTCAGAAATGATGAAAAGCAACCACGTTGCTTGTTCCTGCAAGATTTACATCATTGCATTACTCCTGCTGCGTGAAAAGGTATAATTATGCACTGAAGCGTTTCAATTACCAGGGTGTGCATGTGCAATGCAGGAATGTTCCCACAACCTTTGCAGTGGTTGTAGATCATAATCGCAACAAGTAAACTGACTTGTCAGCGACGCACAGGTGAAAAACAACTTGCAAGATAGCACTTTCCACCATGACGCAATTTGCAAGCTATTCCATATACATATACATATATATGCTAGACAAGAAGTAAATCATTGCGCACCGACTGCCTACTCATCAAGTAGGCCGTTTAGGATGATGGAGATATATTAAACGTTGGAGAAGCGACCACAGGAAGAAGTGGCTATGGCTATGCCTTGGATCCGCTGCACCACCACATCCAAAGGGCTTCACCAATGTACAAGCCCGTTTGCTACAATTGTTAATCCTAGTGAGGATCTTGGGTCACACGTCAAGTGCCGTGGAACCAATCATGTGCATCAAACCAAAAAATGTAAAATTGGCTGAGGTACCTGACAGGTACATCCACCCAAATTCCATACAGAGGCTGCTGCAGATGCCCATGCTCCTGCGGCAGGCTCCTGCTAGGCGCAGGCCCTACACAACTGCAACAGCGTGTTGTACAAAGGCTGCACCTGTTGTGCAATGCCTGCGGGAAGAGATCATCACTGAATTGAATTGCAAAAATGATGCACTATCAATATTTTCCCGGACCTCCAGTGTTTGTTGACTCGGGGCCGCCACCATGGCATGATTCAGCATTGTCAATCTGAGTTCCCCATGCTGAACCTTGCCACCGTTGCGGCAATCATTGGCAACCAGTATGGGTGATTCGATTAAAGATTGCATCCTTCTGTTGAAGGACAATGCAGCCATGCTGGACCACAAACCCTACCCATGCGCTAAGCCCTTAACAGCACAAGGTCTCAATTTGAGAGTTGTGCGCAACCAGCCATGATTGGTTGACTTCACGCCAGAAATTGACATTGGAAGCTACTAGCCATACTTAGCTTCAAACTTGGCTGCCACTTCATTGCATGTCACACTGGTGCCATGCAAAAGATGAAGTAACCAACCATGTGTGGTGCACAGCATGGCCACGTGGACACCATGTGACGCTAAGCCTCAGTCAGAAAGGCTTAGCTCGATGCAGGGTTTACGACCGTCCACTGCCCAAAGGGAATGCATATGCACCTTCAAGCCTTCAAAATGCATCTGTAAAACCCGGTAAAGTAAAGTAAAGTAAAGTAAAGTAAAGTAAAGTAAAGTAAAGTAAAGTAAAGTAAAGTAAAGTAAAGTAAAGT